>JAJEKB010024862.1:0-15500 GCA_022393335.1 Macrotrachela quadricornifera | reverse complement strand
CCAATAAGTTATTTATGCTTTCTCATATTTCAATGTCATTTATTGTCAATATTGATTTTAGTAAGGACATGATTGTATTGAATTTTTTTCTCATTGCTTTTTAGAAAATCATGCAACATGATTTTCCTCTTTCTTTTTTTGCCATACATTCAATTCCATCAGACAAGAGCATGTGAACATTTCTCCAGGTCTTTCTATCTCTTTTGTAAACCAAGAAAGATGTATTTTGTTGCAATAACATTCCTTTTTCCGATAGTTAACGCTTTTCTTGCCGTAAAAATTCATCAAAATTCGTACTATAATCGATATTCTTCTTGTGCATTTATTTCCAATAGATATGGGTCGAACTATATAACTATTGAATCATGTATTTGGGAATGTGTTAATGAATATAATTATCAAACTGCTATTTACTTTAGAACTGATCAAGTTTGTTCATTATTCATAGAACTATGTCAAGAAAATTATATTCAATCATTTCTCGATCATTTACCAAGTGTTATTTGCAATCGCAAAAATCACAAAAAAGTAGTAGGTCAGTATTTGATTTTTACATCATTAAACTTAAAATATTTTAGACATAAATCATTCGTGTAATATTACACATCGTGTCGGGGAGTGATCATCTACTACATTCCAATGAATCGAATATATGATACAAAAGACTTTGGAGAATGTATTAGATTCTCAAGAGGTATAACCTTAGCATATATCGATTCAAGCGGTCAATGTTGGTTGGAAAACAATATTCAATCATTGCAAACATAGTATAAGCGAGAATATGATTAACTTGATTTTTCGTAATATATTTTGATGGATAAAAAATCGAGAAGAACATCACTGATGTGAGAGAAATAAATCGACATTTTTTGCACAGAAAAGAACTCAAAAGTTCAAGTTTGTGTTGCTTGATTTGAAGTATACATGATATTTTTCTGTTGATGTTGATAAGAGCAAAAAGATAACGCAAGAGACTAAAACCTCACATTTTTGCTACATAGAGGATTGCCGTTTAAGATCATAAGAAAAAATAATTCTTTTTTTTCAAATTTAGAGATGTTTAAAATTCTAATTGTTGCCCTCCTATATTTCATTATACTAGTTAGTTTCATTAACGGTCGTACAGTGAATATCAGTAATGTAGTTCCTCGTCGAGATGTTAATGGAAATATCATGGACATTCATGACGGTAATTTATTTCTCTATGATGGTCTCTACTATTATTACGGTGCAAGTTATGGTTTGTGTCAAGAACCACCAGGTCCAACAGGTTGTTCCGTATGGCATCCGGGAGGTTGTGGCTTTCAACTCAATCATAATGTTAGTCTTTATACGTCACCGGATCTGGCTACATGGACATTTCGTGGATATGCCTTTCAAATGGCTTCGATGACGACACCGGGAATTCTCTTCAGTCCTCGAGTTTTACCAAATCGCAAGACAAAAAAATGGGTGATGTGGTTTAATTTTTTACCATCTGTCGGCACTGGTGTCTCTCAATCCGTCTATGCAGTAGCCGTATCGAATACTCCCGACGGTCCATTTCAATTAGTTACTGATAATGTCACTACACTGGCCTGGGAGAATACAGGCGACGTAAATCTATTTCAAGATGACAATGGTGATGCTTATGCCATATATACTTCACATATTGATGGCGGTGTTTACAATCCCAGCCATGTGATGTCTGTGGAAAAATTAGCCGATGATTATCTTAGCTCACTTGGTAAAGAATATAATAGTGGTTTTTTCGGTGACACTTTTGTTGAAGCTCCGGCAATGTTTAAACGTAATGGAATCTATTATGCCGTTTTCGGTCAATGTTGTTGTTACTGTGCAGAAGGTTCTGCTGTTACTATTTACACTTCTTCATCTCCACTTGGTCCTTACGTAAAAAAGAATAGTCTAGGAAATGAAGGTCATGCTCAACAATCCTGCGTTGTTCAATATCGAACTAATGAAGGTGAAGGAGGATATGGATATTTGTGGCAAGGTAATCGATGGCAAAGTTCGCCAGATGGTGCTAAAGGACATGATTTTCAATATTGGTCACCGTTAGTCTTTGATCAAGATGGTAATGTGAACTATATGAATTACACAGCAAATTTTACGATTGATGTACTGCCTAATTTTTTCTAATAAAATCTATCTTCATGTTTTACATATTCATCTTTTTTTTTTACTGAGAGCACAAAAAAGTATGCTCTACTATGAAAGATAATGATAGAGAAAAACAGGTGAGAAATCTGATAAAAAGCGAGAGAGAGGTATAATAACGTGTGTGTATGAAGACACACTCATATCTCGTCCTTTTTTATTCAACGACGAAACGAAAGAACTAGAACCTCAAGTCCAAATTTTAAATTGTTGATAGAGATGCAGTCCGTTTTGGTTCTTACCGTTTTCGTACTTGCGTTTAGCTGGACATTAGCTTTCGATGTGACATCGAATTCACATTGGAAATTATGGAAAGAACAAAATAACAAACGTTATTCTAATGTTGAAGAACGTCTACGGTATTTCAATTTCTTCAAGTTTTTTTTTTTTTTGTTATTAAAACTTTATTTTATTTTAGTCGAAATATATGGGAAGATAATTTAAAGAAAGTACAAGAACATAATGCCTTAGCTGATCTTGGTGTGTATACATACTGGCTTGGAATGAATAAATTTGCTGATTTGGTAAAAAGTTTTCTAGTTGTTAATATATTATTCATTTTCTTATCATACTATAGACTGTTGCTGAATTCACTAAAATAATGACTGGTGATAGAACTATGACACGTCATCTAAGTGGTCAAGATCCTCATGTTTTTAAACGAAATCCAGATGTTAAATTACCTGATACTGTTGGTATGTCTCCCCGTACAAATACAAATTATCTCCTCATATAATAATAATTTCTTCTAGATTGGCGTACCAAAGGTTTCGTTACACCTGTTCGCGAACAAGGTCAATGTACTGCAGATTGGGCTTTCTCAGCAACTGGTGCACTCGAAGGTCAACACTTCAATGCTACTAGCAAATTAGTCGTTCTTTCCGTACAAAACTTAATCGATTGTTCAGGAAAACAGGGCAATCAAGGCTGCGTTAATGGTACTGCTAATTATGCATTTCAATACATTCTAGACAATAAAGGTATTGATACCGAAGATGCATATCCTTATGAAGATGATGATAATCGATGTCGATTCAAACCCGAAGGTGTTGGTGCGACACTTACTGGTTTTACCAATGTTGAATCGAAAAATGAAAGTGCTCTTCAGGAAGCAGTGGCTAATGTTGGTCCTGTTGCAGTAGCTATCGATGCTAGCCATTCTTCATTTCAATTATACAAACAAGGTGGTATGTATCTTTTTTGTGTTTTTTATTCTACAATTATTTCATGGCATAAATTTAGTTTATCACGAAATATTTTGTTCACAAATTCATCTGAATCTTGGTGTGCTTGCAGTAGGTTATGGTACTGATACAGGCAAAGATTATTGGCTCGTTAAAAACAAGTAATTCTTCGACTTAATTCGTTTATTTTTTTTTGATTAATTTATTCGTTCTAGTTGGGGTGTCAATTGGGGTGAACAAGGTTATATTAGAATGACACGAAATAAACGCAATGAATGTGGTATTGCTACAGCTGCTAGCTATCCACGTGTTTAGGAAAAAAATCAAAACCATGCAATAACAAAAAGAATATGAATTATACATCTTTTTCAGTTTTAAATAAAATCATTGTCTTTATTTTTGAATTCTTCTTTACAACGAGATTTTAAGATGCGAGTAATACGATATAATTTACCAAGAGATAATATTTCCTTTTCATATATGGTTGTCGGAAAAATAAGCATGCTCTTTGTTAAGAAAATCAACTGCTATTGAGGACATTACTGCGTACGGAACATCTGAATGTTTGTCTTGCATATCAATAGAAACTTGAATATTCTATTTGTTTATCATCATTCAGAAAATTTCTCTGACGATTTTTAAATTTTTCTTCTGAACGTCAATGACAGTAAGGTAGTAATGTGGATATTGGATGGCACGAACGACGTTCGTGTTCTATTGATATGAATATTGATCTTTCCTGTCCGATATTCAGTCGAAGTTATGTCATTAAGAAACCTTTAAATAGTAACTTTAGCACTGCAACAATAGTAGCAGGTAACGATTTGTATGGTGCAAGATCGAACCAACTCTGGCGTCAAATGAGCGTCTTTGTTGACACTAAACTGAACTTATATGTAGCCAATAGTGCAAACCATGGAATTCAATTCTTTCCTGTAGAACAATTAACTGCTATGATAATAGTCGGGAATGGTAGTAATAAAAATATAATACTTCGATGGTCATATGGAGTTGTACTTGATCGAGATGGTTATTTATTTATTGTTGATTACACAAATCGTCGTATTACTGGATCAGATATGTATAGTTTTTGGTGTTTGGTAGGATATTCAACCTTGAGTGGATTCAGACAATTGACCATGTAAACCAGATACTTGGTGGAATAATGGTATAGTGTCTTTCAAAAACATAATTAAAAACTTTTCTTTTTTTTTCTTCAGGTATATGCCATAAAATTTCATCCATAACAATATTTACTTGTTCATGCACATCGGGTTGGATAGAAGAGAATGATGCTAAACAAATTAATTCTTGTGAACATGTTCAATATTTAGATAGTGGTACTCCTTTCTTAATTACACATGTGAATGTTTTGGTGACAGTTATTCTGGTGGATACTGTAAAATCGTTAGCAATCGAATGCTGATTTATCAAGCCGTTTCCAAATCATTTGCTTCGATAATGACTATTGTCATGAGCAGTGTGGTAATGTTTGTGATGAATTGAAAGTAATGAAACCAAAGAAAAGGAAAACACTACCAATTGCAATTCGATTCATCTATGTCAATGCTCCATCGTTTGCGAAAACATCGCTATATACCATGGAGGAGACATTCTAAATCAATCACATATTTGTGCCATTGTGAATAGAGCTTTCATTGTGCAGAATTATTTATAATACGGTACGCTTGATATTGGCATCGCTCTAATGGAACGCTAAAATATGTGTAGATTGCAGAGCTTCATAACATTGGAAAAAATGCTTGAATATATAAAAGGCATATTTAGTCTTAGAAGCAAGCAGACCGTGTTTGCTGTTCAAGCAAGACTAAAGCAATAAGTAAGAATTATCGTTTCAGTGTATATGGTGTCATGAAACAAAACGTGGACAAATCAAACTGTAATAAAGTAGAGACAATTAACAAAAAGTCCTCAATTGTTGATAAATACTTTCTATTTACAACTAATAGAAAGTATTTGTGTCGAGTTTGAAAAATAAATCAGTCCATATAAACATTGGTATGATATTCGATTTGAATATAATTTTGTCTATATGAAGTTTAAATGCATTGTAATTTGTCTTAACAGTCTTTATCCTGTTTTTTTTCTTTGTCAAAATGCTTTACAAAAGGGATCCTTTTTAATTAAATAATTCTTAACCGTTCCAAAATATCTCTCAACAAATATGTATAAGTATATTATTCTGTCGATAGAAGAATCATTGAAATTTATATCGTTTGTTAGAAAACTGATAATGTCTGATAAAATTATATAAGAGGCTTCCGTCTGCGAAAAGGTCGTCACCATTATAAATTATAAAAGTTAAAAGGACGAAGGAAAGATTATATGTTAGTATCCGTTTCTTTCAATACTAATTTATTATTGTTGGAGAGATCAGAACAAAGCGAAGTTAAATTAAAAGGAGTAGAATTTAGCTTTTCTTTAAAAGGATAAGAAAAAGGAATAAATTATTGTGGAATAACTCTGTTATTCAGTCATGTTAACAAGTTGTATAGTTCATTAAGAGATATAATTAGAATGCTCTTATGAAGAGAAACGAAGTAGCTATTTATTTCATATAAATTTAGCATTAAGTTTAACCTTGTTGAGATTTATATTAATGAATCGGAATATCATCAGCCTCGAAAATTTTCATCTATTGTTCGAATTACACGATGAACGTTTTCAAAAATGATGTTTGATTCCATACATTAATCACCATTTAAATAAAAGTCCTTTTCTTTCATTTCTATAGTCTTTTTTAGCAACATATATGCCAACTGGTAGATAGTTCCTTTTTACAAAAGTCAAATGAACAGAAATAAAATATTCTTTGGGAACAAAAAAAAATATTTCTTTGTCCTTTTCTTTCTCAAAACATTTCATAGAATTTCTTATTTGTCATGAAAAATAGATTACTTTGATGTTTGAGCTTTTTTTTCTTAAATACTAATTAAACTATTATTTGAATCGAAGAAAAATCTTCGTAGTATTCATACGATCGTCATTAGAAGATAGTTTGTTAAACATAGTAACAAGAGATATATTGATGAAGTGGTTCTTGATGAAACAAAAAATATGCAAATTATCAGCAATGTTTTTTTTCAACCATTTGATGTCAGGCTTATACTTAAAAGAATTCCATGTTTATTAGTTCATCAACATCATTATTCAGATAAAAACCTACTCGATCACACCCATCATCGCACAACACAAATCTCTTCTTCTCATCACTTCTAAAGTTACAGTACGTAGTGCTATCTAAAATCTGATTCGATTTCGATCATTTTACATCTTTGCAATTATTTCTATTCTTAGGAATACAAGACTAAAAGCATGGGCAAT
This sequence comes from Macrotrachela quadricornifera, assembly GCA_022393335.1. Lineage (NCBI taxonomy): Eukaryota > Metazoa > Rotifera > Eurotatoria > Philodinida > Philodinidae > Macrotrachela > Macrotrachela quadricornifera. The sequence goes on along the minus strand of JAJEKB010024862.1, from coordinate 8,814 downwards.
ATCGTTTCTGATCCAATTGATTTCTATGGTTTTCTATTCACATTACCTATCGGCATTCTCGGGCACATATGCAGCATGATAACTTTCTCATCAGAAACGCTTCGAGTCACTTCATCTGGCTTTCTCTTCATTTTCTTAACTCTTTCCGATACAATGTATGTGTTGATCTCGATTGGAGAGTTAATGGAGAATGTTGACATCCCAATTGTGAAAACCGAAGCATTATGTCGTTTTCGTGTATTCATTCTGAATCTTTCATCTTTCACCTCGGCTTGGATTCTCGTTTTGATAGCTCTTGATCGTTTAATCCGTGCACGATTTCCATATCGACAAGCTCGATTATGTACTCGAAAGGTAGCCGCTTGTTTCGTGGCGAGCGTTAGTATCTGTTCAATTCTTTTTAACTATCATGTTCTTCAACCTGAATTTGGCTTTAGTAGTCCTGAATCTAATTGGTGTGCCGCACATCGCTCTCCTCCAACGTCTTATTCAATCTTCTTTTTTAATACTTGGCCTATTTTACAACTAGTAGTCACTCTTATCTTACCAAGTTGTGTGATGATTCTTTGTTTGATTGGAATTCATTTGAAATTACGTGCACAACAAGCAGTTGTAGCAATATCAGAAAGAAAACGAAGACTTCAACGACACATGTTAATCTTAATGATTTCGAGTGTCGGTTCGTTTGTTTTCTGCACATTACCCTATGGGATTTTTCGTATTGTGTATTCACGATTCGGGGTCACACCAGCAACTCTTTTGGCTATAAATATCTTCGAGATATTTCTCAATATAAATTATTCATACAATTTTTATATTCATTGTTTAACATCTCAACTATTTCGAGAAACATTTATTCAACAAGTTCAACGATTGTGCTGCCATCGCACGAGAGCAAGAGAACACAGCATTAATTCGATTCACCCTGTTCCAACTATAGCCAGAACACATGCATTACGAACAAATAATTTCTTACAGCATTAATCTATTCTATAGACATTCATTAAAGGTACTTTATTCAGTATATTCAGTTATTTATTGTATTGTTCATTTTGTTGTTACAAGCAATAAAAATATTATTCATATTGATGTCAACATAGTTGACTTGATGATTTATTATTCAACTTGAGATGTGCTTCCTTCCTGACTTATCCTTTTTTCTTTGAATGGATCAAAATGAAAGAATCTATTGTGATAGGCCATGTCAACTTTTCTTTTTCCGACAGTCTGCACATAATTAGTGAAGTGAATTCTTGCAATTTCCGTTCATGATGAGATTTGTATTTAATTAATAAATAAATACGAAATTAACTTTAGTTTCTTTCACTGCAATCTATACGAACGATATTTACTAGCTATACATTGAAGTCCACGATTGCCTTGCTCCTTTGTTTGGTATATCACGATATTCTATTCACTTTTTTGAAGAAAGAATAACAATTCATCTCACTAATAATGACAAAGTTTCCATTATATCTCTACCAACAACCATCAAAACGACATGTTATTGGATCAACATATTGCTTACATAAAAGGACATTTAGTTTTAGTTTCATTTAAATCAATAATTGTTCCTATAGAAAGTAAGTTAGTAAGACTATTGATAACTAAATTAACTAATTATAATCTGTTAAGATACGAAACTGTATTGAAAATGGTTGATTGTGCGCAATTCTATTTGTTCGAAATAACTTCATATGCATTGAATACGGATGAAAAAAGAATTTTCTCAGCAGTTATTACATAGAAGATGAAAAATTCTAAATTAGTTGAAACAAATGGTATGTTGAGAGATTGTCGAATAGTCTCACATACTGTATCTTACCGCCTGTCGTCAGTATCGATGTGAATATAATTGAGAACAGTTTTTTCTTAATAAAACTATTGATAGAACATCTGTACCTGAATATCATATTCCATTCAATGCTTTCCTAAGATTCGGAGGAACAGCCGAGACAAACACAATTAATGCCATATTCGTTGAGTAAATAAACGAGATTCATAAGTCAATTCTCGTATAGTCTCAATAACATATTCTTTATTCGATTTATCTATGTTTATGTTCTATCAACAGAAAAAAGTTTCTTTCTCGCACTGAAACCGACAGAAGTTCATTCTAAGGAAACCGAATGAATCAATATTTTTCCCTGATCTGACCTTTGAGAACACTATTGAATAGTAACTAGAACTCTGCAGAATTCTCTTCTCATCAATATCTTTCATGAGATAGAAGCATCAATTGTATTGTTCATATCATCTCTCATTCAGTTAGGATTCATATTTTAGCTTTAAAGAAGTGATGCAAATATTTGTCTTCATGAAGTGGCACATTCAATATACTTCCTACTGTCACGAAGGATTGTCCGATGTCGGTGCACGGTCGTTGATTCATTATGAAATGATATATCCGGATCAAAAAATAGTGAATTCTCGTTTACTACGTTGAACAAAAAAGGCTCTCGATATATGATTGAAAGTTGTTTGATAATGATGAACTGGTTATTAACAAAAGACTACGAAATTGAACGATCGAAAACGAGAAAAATTCATACAAGTTGAATGTTTGCATTGTCTTTTTTTTAATGCTGATTCCAAATAATAAAGCAATTATTCTATGTGAAAATTTTGTTTTGAGAGAGAAAATTAAATTTAGTCCAACATTTAGAAAAAGAAAATTCTATCACTAACGAAAGAATATAGAAAAAAAAAGTACAAACACTTTCTTATCTATTTATTGACAATAAATAGTAGGTTTTGATGATGAACATGCCAGATCGTATCTCAGACAATACACGACATTTCTTTTCAGTTTCATATTTATTATAGGTAGCATGTAAGGCATATATTTTCATTAACACATTTACAATTCCTAGGCCATCTTACCCAAAGATGAGTGCAGATTCAATTGAGAACTGCCATCAAGTCAGCTCTACTCCGATTCCAGTGTAAAAAATCAAACTATTTTGATAATTACAAATGATACAAGAATAAAGAAAAGTTTATATGAGAAGCTATAGAGGCTGTTAGCATCTATTCATTTCAACACTTATTTGTCAATGTCGGAAGGTTCAAAATTTAGCTTTCCTATTGAGAAGTGATAAAAGGAATAAACTATTGTGGAATAACAGAGCAGAAGAACCTGATTTCTTCTCTGTTATTCAATCTTACTATCAAGTCTTGTAGTTCATAGAGAGATTTAATTAGAGTGCCCTTCGAAAGAGACATGAAATGGCTACTCATTTCATATGTATTCTGCACTAAAATTATTCTTGCCGAGGTTTATACATTCCTTGTGAATGCATTTGATGATTCAATAATTTGGTAGACGAAGGAATTTAATTATAAGGACTAACAACTACTTACATATAAAAGCCCTTTTCTTTTGTTTTATGCTCTTTCTAAACAGTATAAGTGTCAAGCAGTAGATGTTTTTTTGGAAGATAAAAACACATTTTTAACGTTTCTTAAGAACAAAAAGTACTTTTTTATCCTTTTTTCCCCAGAACATTCTATAGAAGTACTCATCCGGCGCCATAAATAGGTTTTTTCGATGTCTGAATTATTTTTTCTTGAATAGTTAACTAGACTATTATTTAAATCCGAGAGAAATCTTCGTACCATTCATCAATCGATGAATAGAAAACAGTTCGTTAAACACAGTAACAAAAGATATATTAATGAAATAAATGAAACAGAAATTATCAACAACTTTCCTTACAATTATTTTGCATCAAGTTTCCACTTGCAAAACTTCGATTTTTATTAGTTCATCAACATCATTATTCATATAAAAATCCACTCGATCACACCTACCATAGCATAATATAAATTTCTTCTTCTCATCACTTCGTTCAAAGTATGGGTGTCATTTTCCTGTGAACGTTAAATAAATTTAACTTCATCTTTTCTCATAATTTATATTATGTAGGAAGTGTACATAACTTTTTTTTGTAGCATATATATCTATAAATTGTATTTTACACAAAAACTTTACACAAGCAACAAATTTTAAACTTGTGACAGCATTCATACTCTAAAACTTGAAGGTTATTGAAAAGTGTTGAAACTGATTTTTTTGCCATCAACAAATAATAGATGCTTCCATTTCTTATTTGAATATTCGAAAGATTTTTTGTATGGTAACATTTTATAAAAATATCAAATAATATAATTATGTCAACAAAATGAAGATCTGATTGATAGCAATATGCTTATCTTTGGTATTTAAATGCATTATTTTTGATTGATTATTCCATATGTCAGTATTAATAATTAACTGCTTTCATCATTTTATTTTGAAACTGCTAATAATCGAACTTCCGCTTACTTGGTTAACATAAAAATTGTTTTGTTAATCTATTTTAAGACAAAAATAAAGACACTTAACCTTAAAGTGCATTTAAATGATGGGATATCTCAATCCTAGTTACTTAAAAACATAGTGGAACTGAAAAACAAAACGGTGAATGAGTAGTAAACACAGAGACTACTAGTAATATATAAAGACCATCTTGGGTTACTATGCCTAACTTTTTGGAGGCTATCTCGAGGCATTATCTATGTTTTCAAAGGCGACCTTGGAATACTATCTAACACTTTTTAGGAACTATCTCAGAGTAATAGTCATAAATTTTTAAGAGCTATCTTGAGAAACTCTTTATGAACTTTCAACAGCTATGTTTAGAAACTATCTAAAACTTTTGAAGGCCTATCTCGGTTTACTATCTGTAACTTTTTGAGGACTACCTTTGGGCATTATTTATAAGTTTTAAAAGGTTATTTTTTGGTATCATCTATAAATTTTTAGAACGATCTCAGAGCATTATTGATAACTTTCAAAGGGCTATTTTTATATATTTCGAAGTAATGTCTGCAATCTTTCACAGGTTATGTCAGGATACCAACTATAATCTAATTTTTTACGAGTTGTTATAAAATACGATTCATAACTTTTCTAAAGCCATCCAGATATACCCTTTATAAGTTTTAAAAAGCTACCTCAGATGTAATATGTAACTTTTTTTGGAGGCATCTTGAGCATACTACATACACAGTTTTGAAATTTCTTTGCCTATTAGACAAGATATTTATTTTATGCTAGACAGTATTTGTAAGAAGAGAAATTGTGTTCACAACACTAACAAAAATACTCATAATATTACTGTTGTTGTTGTTGTTGTTGTTATCCATTTAGTCGTTTTCGACTCTTGGTGACCCTATGGATAATGGTTCGCCAGACTTCTCTATCCTTTACTACTTCTTTAAGATCTTGAAGACTTATTCCAGTATCTTCTTTAACAGTATCTAACCATCTTGTTCTCTGTCTGCCTCTTCTTCTTTTTCCTTCTACTTTGCTGAGCATCAGACTCTTCTCTAATGAGTCTTCTCTTCTCATGATATGACCAAAATATTTGAGTTTTAGTTTGACTATTGAGGATTCTAGTGATTCATCAGGTTTAATCTGATCTAGAACCGATTGATTTGTTCGTTTTGCAGTCCATGGTATATGAAGTAGTCTTCTCCAGCACCACATTTCAAAAGCGTCAATTTTCTTCCTTTCGGCTTTCCTTATAGTCCATGTTTCACATCCATATGTAGCTACTGGAAATACCATAGCTTTGACTATCCGAATTTTGGTTTTTAGTGTTACATCTCTGTCTTTTGTAATTCTATTCAAGTCAGTCATGGCTTTCCTCCCTAGGAGTAATTTTCTCTTTATCTCATGACTGCAGTCTCCTTCTATGTGTATTGTTGATCCAAGGAAGTTAAAGTCTTTGACACTTTCTACATTTTCACCGTCTACTTCTATTTGATCTAATGTCATAGTTGACATGATTTTTGTTTTCTTGATATTGAGCAATAGACCCGCTTCTGCACTCTCTGTTTTAACTTTCTGTAAAAGGTTTTTTAGATCTTCTTCACTTTCAGCTACCAACGTGGTGTCATCAGCATATCGAAGATTATTAATGTTCCTTCCTCCTATCTTGAGACCAACTTGTGTATTATCAAGCCCTGCTTTCCTCATTACATATTCCGCATATAGGTTGAAGAGATATGGTGATAAAATACAACCTTGCCTTACGCCTTTTCTTATTTTAAACCATTCTGTATCTCCATGTTCTGTTCTAACTGTTGCTTCTTGATTTTCATACAAGCTCTTCATAAGGTATATGAGATGTTTAGGAATACCCGTTTCTTTCAGAATTTCCCATAGCTTATCATGATCGACACAATCAAATGCTTTTGTATAATCGATGAAGCAGAAATAAAATTCCTTTTGATATTCTCTTGCTTTCTCCATTATCCATCGAATGTTGGCGATTTGATCTCTTGTGCCTCTTCCTTTTCTGAATCCTGCTTGTACATCTGGCAACTCTCTTTCCATATATGGTTGTAATCTCGCTTGTATAATCTTCAGCATTACTTTACTAGCATGAGATATTAAAGCAATCGTGCGATAATTGGAACATTCTTTGATATCTCCTTTCTTCGGTATTGGTATGTAAACTGATCTCTTCCAGTCGATTGGCCATTGTAAAGTCCTCCATACCTGTTGACATAATGCAGTTAGCGTTTTGACTGCAGTATCTCCCATATTCTTGAGTAACTCAACTGGTATTCCATCTATTCCTGTAGCTTTATTGTTAGCGATCCTTTTTAGGGCCCATTGAACTTCACTTTCTAATATATCTGGTTCCTGTTCTAATTCCTTTTCTTCAACAATTCCAGTCGTGTTGAGATCTTTTCCATAGAGTGTTTCTGTGTACTCCTTCCATCTTTTCTTTATCTCTTCTCCCTCCGATAGAATTCTTCCCTCTTAATCCTTTAGTATTCCTGTCTTTGGTGTGAATTTACCTTTTACTTCTCTGATTTTTTTAAATAGATCTCTAGTCCTTCCTTTCTGATTATCTTCCTCTATTTTCTGACATTCCTCTTTGAGGTATCTTTCTTTATCTTTTCTTGCTTGTGTTTGAAAGAGAGCATTCAATTTTGTGAACGTTTGTTTGTCTCCCATACTCTTTGCTTTCCTTCTATTCTCAGCTATTTGCAGTGTATCTGTAGTCAGCCATTTAGCCTTTTTATTTCTTTTGCAGGTAGGAATGTTTGCTTTCGCTTCTTCTAATAAGATATTTTTCATTTCCTCCCAGAGTTCTATAGGTTGCCTACCTATTAGCTCTAACCCATCAAAACGATTCTTCACCTTAACTGTGTATTCTGAAGGAATGTTGTTAACATCGTATCTTATCGATCTGATGGTTCTAGCCTTCCTCTTTAGTTTGAATCGGAATGTGGATAATAAAAGCTCATGATCAGTGCCGCAGTCTGCCCCTGGTCTTGTTTTAGCTGATTGGATTGAGCTTCTCCATCTTTGACTGCACATGATATAGTCAATTTGATTTCTGTGTTGACCATTTGGCGATGTCCATGTATAGAGCCGTCTCTTGGGTTGCTCAAACCATGTATTCGCTATGAATAGTGAGTTCTCTTGACAAAATTCTACTAATCTATCTCCAGCTTCATTCCTAATGCCTAGCCCAAATTTCCCGCAAATATCTGTTTCAGGTTTGTTCCCAACCTTAGCATTCCAATCTCCTATGATGAATACTGCATCTTTTTTAGGAATTGTTTCCATCATCTGCTGTAGTTCATCATAGAATCTGTTTGTATCTTCTTCTTCAGCTCCTGTAGTTGGTGCATATACCTGTATGATGGTGGTGTTTATAGTAGAGCCTTGAATTCTAACTGAGATCATTCTTTCATTCTTTGGGTTGTATCCAAGAACAGCCTCAGTAACCTTCTTTCCTACAATGATAGCTACCCCATTCTTCTTTTTATCTGGGTTTCCTGAGTAGTATATTTCGTGTTCATCTGATGTGAAATGACCCATTCCTGTCCATTTCAGTTCACTGATACCTAGAATATCTATATTTAGCCGTACCATTTCTGATTTAACTATATCAAGCTTTCCTTGATTCATTGTTCTAACGTTCCATGTTCCTATAGTATGTGTCTCCAAACAGCTTCGGATTTTCCTTTTGCATCTATACACATCCGCATCTAAACGTCCTTTCGGCTTTAATTTAGTTGCATCACTAGGTTTAGTGCTACTCGTACTCTTCCTTAACTCTTCCCCAGTAACTTTTTGGGTACCTTCAGACCTGAGGGTCTCATCTTCCAGTACCATGTCGTGTTTAGTCCGTTTACTTCTATTTTCCATTGGGTTTTCTTGGCATAATTCTAGAGTGGTTTGCCATTTCCTTCTCTAACGCAGTCCAACTCCACTGATAAATCATATGTTGTTGGTATTACCCCCTACTGCTGCTGCCCTGTAGGTTTGTTTGGATTGAGTTTAGTCTGATGTCTCCGCATTGACCTGTCCATCATGGGTGACCCTATTAAGAGTTATAAACTCTTGATGGCATAGCTCTCAGCTTCTTTGACATACGCAAACCCCCCTGCCACGTTAAGGCATCAATCCATTTGATCCAGAAGGAGCAATTGCTCAAGTTAATGGGAAGAGTGTCGACCTTGGTCTTATGGCGGAGCATCTCTCACAGCATTAACATAAACAAGTCCTCCTTCTAGATCACAGGGGAGATATTACTGTTAGTATTTGTTTTATGTTAGCTCACGTAACATCATTGGGATCTTACGATTTTGATCCGATCTCGAATTAATAGTGGTATCACGAATACTCTCTCGATACTATACACTCTGACACGCCGTATTACATTCATTATTTTCTCCTAATGGTTAGTAAACTTTGCGTTCTACCTACTCTTATTCTGATTTCCTCGAATTCTAATTTTTTTT
>JAJEKB010024846.1:0-10245 GCA_022393335.1 Macrotrachela quadricornifera | reverse complement strand
TTGTAACACTAAATAATACAAATAAAATCTTAACAAACTAAATAATTATAAAATTTATTACTTAAATAGAGCAATAAGAACATTGAGAAGTAGAATATTAGCAATGGCAACAAATATAATCGCCAAAACAAAAGCCATAGTTGAATATGAATCTGTACCGACTATAAACAAATGATGATAAATCAAAATAAATTCTTTTAAAGTCATTTCGATTTGATTAAATAGATTCTTCTCTGACTAATGAGTGAACCTATAAGAAAAAAATCTGTTTACCAATCGGATCGACTTGTCCAAAAACTTTCCAAACTCCATAATGAGTAATATCTCTCAATAATTTCCATGTCCAAGAATTTCGTCTATCAACAGTTAATGTAACATTGAGTAATTGTCCATCATCATCATAAATCCATTTGATTTGAGAAGCAGAAGTTATCAATGACCATGATGTAATTGAAAAACCACATAAGAAGACAAGAATAAAACAGATGAAGAAAAATAAATCTCTCATCTATATTAATTTTAAAAAAATATATTAAATCAATATTTGCAAAATAAACTTACTGTATTAAAGATCATCACTAATTTTGGTCCAAGACGTTCAAAAGCAGAAAATAAATGAAGAATTCTTATGAACCAAACAATCAAATCAAGACATAAAAATATTCTAATATTGATATTAATTATTAAGAATTAACCAAACATTTGTAGAACGATGATATGATCTTGTCGGATAAGGTAACCTATTCAGAAATAAAAAGTACCATGTTGTAGAACTTTTCGGGACGTGTTGAATGCTATATAGTAAATGCTGCTTTTATAAGGCTTAGAACAAACTAGAGTTAACCTACTAACAGACGACTACACACCCCATACTCACACTCTCATTCAAGCATGATAGATTATTGAATGTTGTGGTTCTCGATATTGATCGAAAAACTTAATAAACTATTGTTTCTCAATGCAATTTGGTAGAGCTTTTGACGGGCGATAATCTCATATACGCAATACCTCTAGTCATCTTGTCAGTGTGCGTATGAGTGGTTGTAGATGTCTCTTCATTTATCAGTAAGTTAACTCTGGTTCGTTCCAAGACTTATAAAGACAGCATTTACTATATGCCATTCGACACGTCTCGAAAAGCTCTACAACATAATATTTTTATTTCTAAATAGATTATCTTATCGAACAAGATCATTTCATCGTTCTACGAACTTTTGCTTGATCCTAAGTATATAATTATCTTTAAATCTTACTTTGAAATAACAAAAAAAGTTTCATTCATAATAAATCGTGTAATAAATGCAATTAAATATAAAATAATAGCAGTTATATCAATTAAATTCCATAAATTAGAGAAATATCCAGACCAATCAGTAAAACCAAACTAAAATTGACTCTTTCAGAAAATATTTTATGATTTCTTTTCTTCTCACTTGACGAAGTTCTTCAATAATTAAACTCCATGTACAAATATGTAAAATGATTTCCGTTTTTGGTAATGCAAGATCTTTTAGCGCAAAATTTTTTGTATAAGATATATTCAATGGAAGATAGTCCAGAAGAAGAACAAAACTGAACAATCCAAGATATGACACAAAAAATATCTTTTAAAAAACAAATTATTAAAAATAGAATTAATTATAAAACCATACTAAATTGTAACAAAAACGAACGATAGGTGCTCTATAGAAATATATTATTTTTTCGGACCATCGAATTGGATTATTTCTTGTACTTCCAATAATCTATTTATTTCAAAAACAATTAATAGAAGTAATCAATGAAAACAATACGAACCTGTTTGCCTTTGCGTACATAAGGTAAAAAGATAGAAAATAATGGAATTAATGGAAAAACTAATGAACAAAACACAATCTAGAGAAAAAAATCTTTAGATTGATTAAAATAAATGAAGATAAAAAAAAATAAAACGAACTCTCAAATGAATGGCTCTTCGTTTATAATTAATATGACCATACCTATATACACAAAAATATTTATTGTAATTCATTTATAGTAAAAAAAAGTTACCATTTTTGATCAAGATATTTTTGAACACAATCTGATGCTAGAAACGATTGACATGATGCATCTTCAGCTACATCAAGTGGATCAATATTATCAAAAGCAGCAGCAGGTTGTTTAAGAAGATCAACAGCAAAATTTTCATCACTTAAAAAACATTGATCAATTATTTCTGCTGCATATTGATCAAATTGACTAAAACAATATTTATTCTATATCTTTTAAATTCAATTATATCCTTTAACTAACCTTGCATTATTCTCATAACGTTGTCTTGTTGCTGAATGAAGTGCCATTTTACTTGCTTGTTGATAAATTCGTGCGGCTATTAAAGGACTAACAAATTGATTCTAATAGAAAAATAAATATTCAAATTATTATATTAAAAATTGTTAATTAAATGAAATTTTACCCAAGTTTTTGTACAGAGATATTTGCTTAGTTCAAATCGATCAACAAAAATTGCCCAAAGAAAAAATTCACGAGTTGCATTTTGTCCTAATGGTAAATTCTTATCTAATGATGATCGACTTAACTACAAAAACAAACTCATATTATTATCTAATAGATATTTTCATACATTAGGATGATCAGGAAAATAACATGAATAATAATCATTTCTTTTCGGCAGTGTTCCTTCATTTTCATCTTCCACAGGTAACCCACTATCGATCTATTCAATAGAAAAATCAATAAAGAATTATTCGATGTCATTTTTGAACAAAAACATACGTTAGAGCAAGCATATAATTGTTCGAGATTGTTTAAGGTTAAGTTTTTCAGCGATATACCGTAATCTATGAGCAATTCGATAAAATCAATATAACCTCGACGAAGAGCATCGACTAGAGCTTGACAAAGATCAGCTTCCTTTCATAAAAAAACATTACTAATAAAAAAAAACATCAAATGAACAGACAATAGATCCCTACGGCCCATTTTGAAATAATTGCATCTGTAAGAATATATTGTTTAGTATAGTCAAGCCTTTGCCATGCCTAATAGCAAATAGAAAATAATATTAAAATTATTGAAGATATTTTATTAAGTAATACCATAGCTAATTTTAATTCAGCTACTCGGCATTGCTGTTCATCTGAATTATCTCCAGAAAATTTAGTTGCTAAAAAGATAATCAGATACGTATTTCTGATAATTGAGCTCATTAAAATTACTGACCATTGAGTAAAGCTTCGAGAATGGCATCTTGTAAGTTACCATTATGTCGTGGTTTATCAAATTCGAATATGATTACTAGTTGTTTTTGATTATACAATACTTGACACAGATTATCTTTCACTTCATCAACCCATGGATTATTATTTATTCGAGTTTGCTCTAATCTATACAAAGAAAAACAAATGAATCTATTTGAAATAAATGAAAACTTACATTGAATCAAGTTCAGCCTTTCTGGATACGCTTAATTGATAATCAGTTTTAGTCATACCAAATTGTGTTCTAGTTCGATGTTCATTTTGAGTTTCATCATTTTCAACTTCAGAAAAAAAGTTGTGCAATTCAGCTACAAGATCCGCAGCTCTACCAGATCCCTATTTTCAACTCTTTTAATCTTAGAACATCGATTCAAATAATTACTTTAACGACAACCAATGGAGTATTTGATTGAAGTGCTTGACAAATAGTACGAACTGAAAATGGTCCACCTTCAAGAAGAATCATAACAATAGGTATTAATGCATTTGCTATTAATATATCTGTATTGATTCGACGAGAACATTGTTCAATTTTAGCTCGTTGCGAAAGAATATCATTAGTAATGGACGATTTCCCATTAAATAATAAAAAGTGTGTATGATTTGACTCTAGATCACACCGTTTTGCTTCTGGCTGTTTGACTATATAAGAATGGACGGCATTTTGATTTTCAACACCCTATTAATAGTATGTAATTAATTATTAATCATCATCATTCAATCTTACCAAGTGAATTAATCCAGTTCGAAGATGACGACTAGTTATTGACAACATACCCTTTTTATTCACATTAATATTGGCAGTTATAGATGATTTCATTGGTAGATTCTCGAGTTGTTCATTTCCAGCTGTATATTCCCAACTACTAATTCCAATACAGGGAACATCAAGTCCCTGTTTATGATTTTTATATCGATAATTATTAAGAGCTTCACCTACTACTTTAACTACACCTGCATTTGTTCCAGCTGTTATTAACCATGCATCTAAAAAACCAATTAATAAAAATCATTCTTTAAAAATGAATATGTTAATATGGACGTTTGACAACAAGGATACATGTTTCAAGCTCCATCGAATTTTTCTTCAATATGAAAGAGACATTGTGAAAAAGTTTAGTTGTAAAAAAACATTAATATCTCACTTGTGGTAGCAGCAGCAGCAACTAAACCACGTTGAAATGTTCTTCGAAGATGTGTAGACAATTGACATCGTTTTCCTCCACCCGTGACAGAAATAATCAAATCAGGTGTTGGTAAATGCCATCCACACCGTAGAAATTCAACTACTGTTGATGCATCTGTTTCAAGAGCCAATCGAATATATTGGGAAAGACGAGTAGCTGAATTAGGACCATCGTCACCAAATTTTATATAGCCATAGTCTTTGGTCACTTCACTAAAATAAAAAATAATCAATTACATTGAATAGATTTGATATACAATCTAACAATCCTTCTATTCATGTGTTATATGTAAGAAAAAAAAACTTTCACCATTTGGTTGTGGCACAGTTGATATGTGTCTACCAATGAACAGGCATCGAAGCTGTAGTAGTTACAGAAAAGCTACTGCAATATGGTTGTTTTGAATATCTTTAAAAGACTTTGTTTTATGATAAATTATTTTCTATTTTGTTTCGCTTAAAACTCGGCGCATCTTCAACTATTAATATTCTCACGTAAATTCTAACTATACTTTTTACTTTGATGTTGTATTAAGTCGTTTACAGCTTCATGTGACGGGAAACTACCTGTTATTATTGACGCTAATCCTCAAATTTAAAAATAAAACAAAAATATTCTACAGAATAAATAAAAGCTTAAAAAAATCATTTAAAATGTTATTAGACTTCGTTGACTGACATGTTATTTCCATTAATTTTTCTTTTTACAGCAGCGGGAATGAATTTTGTCGGAGAATAATAAAGTAACATTAATTCATATGAAACACAAAATTTTTCTTTAAATCAATTTCTATTAGGACTAGCAGAATGTTTTTTTTTGTTTGTACAGAAATTTGTATGTATTACACAGATCCATTGATCGAATGTTATGAAAATAAATTTTTGAGCATATCTTAGTCTGCAAATCTCAAACTAAGATAGGTTTTAGCTTACTTGAGCCTCGTAAATTCATTGCCTATGAATAGAAACTACCTAAATCTTTATCTGTCCAATCAGAGATAAACTCGAATCTACATGAATCTTGTGCTTCTAGACTGATGATATTTTGATTATAATACAAAAAAACTTTAATAATGACAGAAAAGCATCTTTGAATTTTTGATTTTCAAAACTATAATTGTGATATGATAAAAATCAACACCTTTGTATGACTATGTATCTCATGTAAAGACAAAGAAATTGAAATTTGAAAACTATCTTCAAGAGAATATTAAATATTTTTCTCTAAATAAAATGTGCGAAGTAGTTGATTTTTAATAATTAACATATTTCTAATATTGACTTACGGATTGTTATTAGATTGTCGAATGTTTAATTGACTGACTATCTAGAAAAAAACAAACATTTTAAACAATAGAATTTACTTTTCATTGAAAATACCTCTTGTAAATGATGCATTTGTTCAGCGATCTCTTTAGTCATGATGATCAATTTATCAAAATGAGAATAATTATTAGCAAGTTATATATTGCATTTAAAAGTTCCCTTCAGAATGTTAGTTACTAATGAGAAGTAAGAAAACATGTTAGCATGCATTTTAATAATACTCTCATTGCTTATTAATGTGAAATGTTCTTTTCTCTGACTGTCAATGAAAAGAATCAAGAAAAATCTTAAACGACAAGAGAAAAAAGAACGCATGTGTCGCGAAGAAAAAATACTCTAGTCTTTTACTTACATTATCATTCTTTTACTTTGACACAATAGAAATATGCAACATCTGTCCGTTGCCTTATAGTGCTGTTGGTGAAAAGAATAAAATTTTTTAAGAGAAGGAAAGTAGTAAAAGAATTGACCGTAGCGGAAAATTGTTTTAAGTAAGAAACGCAGGTCAAGGATTGTACACAAAAAAGAAAAGAAAAAAAATTGAACTATGATAGTAGCAATGGCAAATAATAAGGATTGTATACAGAGATTGAATAGGAAAATATAATATGTCAATAATTCTTTTTACAGTTCTTTTTTAAAAAGAAATAATAATCGGTTAGTATTATTACAAGAATAGCACTAAAAATATTCACTCCCATAATAAATGATCTCTACATTGTCATATTAGAGAGCAAAAATAGGTCATCTGATAATAATCATAATAGTAAAAACAATGAATTCATTTAATCAAAGCACGATGCAATAAAATCAATACGCAGTGCATAAAAATGTTTTTGTAGGAAGGTAACACTAGAATTTCAAATAGCATACATAACTAATTTTATATCAAATCAGAGCGTATCGAAAATCGAATTTTTCGGTACTAAACTTTAAGAGCAATTTAGTAGCAAAAAAATCCATTTTTGATCCGCTTTAATTTGACATGAAATTATAGTGCTACCCTTTCAGAAAAACATTTCATGGAAGACAGTAACAACATTTCAATATTAATGCTAGTATATCATTCATTTAATAGAGTATTACACTCGAACATAAAAATCTTTCTTTGATTCCTGTATCATATCAAGTCTTTGTTTGCCTATTTCCGATAAATTACATTCATCAATCCATAATTTTTTCAATGAATGATTATGTTCAATCATTTGCAGAAGATAATCGATACATATATCAGTTAATAATTTGTTAGATGAAAGAACTAACATTTCAAGTGTATTGTTCTGATTTTCAATTGCTTTAGCTAATATTCGAACGCCTTCATCACTTATTTCATTGTCTCCTAGATACAACCAAATCAATGTTTGATTCATTTTGAGCATTTCAGCTAGATATTTTGCACCTTTATCAGTAATTCTATTCGTCTGTAGAACAAGTATTTTAAGATTATTATTATGAATTGAAAGTATATTAACAAGTGAACCAACACCATCATCTGATATAAAATTATTTCCAAGATATAATGCTTCTAATGTATTATTATTATTTAATGCATCAGCTAAAATTGAAGCACCAACTGATGTAATTTTGTTAGATTGTAAAGAAAGTACTTTACATTTTTGACTAATAATAGCCTGTTTGATAATTATTTCCATATCTTGATCAATTAATTCCATTTTATCCAAACATATTGATGAATCAACATAATATTCTGCAATTTTTTTTTCAAGTTTAACATTTTGATAATATGGGAATTCTGAAAAATAGAAAAAAGCAAAATATAATATTGTCAAATCGTTCAAGAATTTGTATTCTATTTATATAATTGATTCTTACCATTCGTAAGTTGCTGTCGCATTTCTATTAATGCTATCGACCAATATGGTTCCTCTGAAATTATTAAATGATTCAAACTCTCGTTCGAATGTAACAATTGTAATTTCGAAATATCATCTTCATTCAATTGACTATTATAAAATTCAAGATGAGTTAATGTATGAAGTTCTTCAGAAGCATGAGTAAGTGCTAAGATAAATACATGTGACATAATTGAATCAGATATACGTAGATGAGAAATGAATGAATCATTTGATAATGAATTAATAAGACAAATTTCATTTTCATTTGATGGTTGTATATCAAAAACATGAAGATGAAGATATTTTATAGATTTATGTCCTCGCAATATTTTTAAAAGTTCAATTGTAGCAGTTTTATCATTAATACAAGTATGATCCATAATATCAAGATCAACAAGAGTTTCATTTCGTCCTATTGATTGACAAAGACCAAATAAGGTAGATGAAGAATTAAACCAAAAATTTAATTTTAATCGATGTAATGAAGTATTTGAAGTAAGAATTTCATTTAAAAAGTCTATATTCATAAAATAATTTACAACTAAATTTGTTAATTCTCGATTTGCTTTAAGACAATGCAGAAGATTTTGATCTTTTATTAAAAGATCATAGCCAAAAAAGTTGAATGTTCGGCATATTTTATTTTGTCGTAAAAGTCGAATAAATATTTTGATATTCTCATCTTGATTATTACTAGAAAAATGTACTTTTAATGATTGATTTTTAAAATAAACTACCATATAATCACAAATATACTTGGACGTTTTCATCCATTTGTGAACTTCAACAGCACTAATTATTAATTGACGAATAGATGAACGATTAATAACTGTATCAAATAATTTATCCAGATCTCTTGTGTCAATCGAACAATTTTGCAATACAAGAGTCGTGATTGTAAAACCTTTTGTAAGAGTATCACAGATCATTGTAATATTTTTTGTTGTTAAATTTCCTCTTAGAGTAGCTTCTTTCGTCTCTAGATTAAAATTTCCTCCAATAGCTTCTAATTGACGAATATATTCTGACATTTTATTATTGAAACTAATTTCATTATAATGTTCCAAACATAACCATCGGACATGACCATCATCAGTAATTGTTCGATATAAATTACCTAGACTATGGTTATTATCAACAACATGTAAGAAAGCTTCAAGTTCTCGTAATTGTCCACCTTGAAGTGGAGTTTCTGGTAATACTACTTTTCGAATCATCGATGAATCTATATGTGTAACGTCTCTATTGGTTTGATTAAGCATATTCTCGACTACATTTAATTTATTATTCATATCAGTATAAATAGTCGGTTCTTGGGCAAATGATGGTAATGCATTGACAACAGCAGTTGATACATTTCCTGAATGTGTAATAACAAAACCACCCACGGAAAGTAAACCTCGGGCAATACTCATTGTTGTTCGTAAGTATGGTCCATAGTTAGCAATAAATTCCCTTGGTTTTCTAATTGAATAACCATCATGAGGAGCAATATGCAACTTATCAGGTTCATCAGAACATTCACATAAAAAATACAGTTTATAATGAAAAAGGAAAAAATTTTGCATAGTATTTATCGTTGCCCAATTATGATGTATTGCTGGTAAAATAAAAAAATAACGAGGAGTCGTATATTCATGTAATTCATACATTAATGTCATTACATGTTTTATTCGCATAAGAGTTTCCTGCGTATTAGCAAGAATAAGATCAGTTTTTTTATTCATTTCTTCCATCTTCGCATCAATATGATTAAAAAATGCATGTACTGTATCATTCGATTTTTCTAAGGGTTCCATAGCTTCAATAATTTGATCTTTGCGTGCTTCAATACGTAATGGTATTAGTTGATTACCATTATCATCACGAAGAAAGATTAATTGAACATCCTCGATACGTAAAGCGGTTACTGATGGAAAACGTCGTTGAACATCTTCCAAACATAAACAATCAATGCCATTAATAATAACTGTTTGTATCTGTGTAATAGTATCATGAAAACGAACTGATTGACTTCTTATTTTAGAAATAGTTCCATCCATAATACAAGAATACTATTATAATATTTTTTAAATGTAAAAGTTATACTTTCGAAGGAATAAACCAACCGAAATTATCTATACGAAGATATTCACTAGTAATACAATCGTCAAATGATATATATTTTACTGGCAGACGATATGCAGAAAAAAAACGTGACAAGGTTTTTTTCTGTTCTGCGTCTTTCTTGTTTTTTTTCTTATCAACAATAACAACAAACATTCGAAGAACGAGCACACCTCTTTTATACAATCAGACATAAAATAACATGATCGTAATTTATTTACGTTAACGTTGACGTTTGCATCTTCAGTTAGTTATTTATATGAATAGCAATGATAAATAAAAATTTGATAATAATCTATTATGTTAGTTGTCAAAACACTTTGTTTTTGCCTTCGATATTCCATCACTTTTACATACTTTTATTTTTTAAAAATAAAAAAATTTTAATAAATGAAAATTTCAGAAAATTTTTTTATTTAAATTATTCTACAAGACCAAAGAGTCTCTTTCCAAGTGGACTTAGATCCTTCTCTGAGTCAATCTTTGCATCTTGTAATTTTGATAAAATACCTTTGCGCCGATATTCAGC
>JAJEKB010024844.1:0-10395 GCA_022393335.1 Macrotrachela quadricornifera | reverse complement strand
TTGTAACACTAAATAATACAAATAAAATCTTAACAAACTAAATAATTGTTAAATTTATTACTTAAATAGAGCAATAAGAACATTGAGAAGAAGAATATTAGCAATGGCAACAAATACAATCGCCAAAACAAAAGCCATAGTTGAATATGAATCTGTACCGACTATAAACAAATGATGATAAATCAAAATAAATTCTTTTAAAGTCAATTCGATTTGATTAAATAGATTCTTCTCTGACTAATGAGTGAACCTATAAGAAAAAAAAATCTGTTTACCAATCGGATCGACTTGTCCAAAAACTTTCCAAACTCCATAATGAGTAATATCTCTCAATAATTTCCATGTCCAAGAATTTCGTCTATCAACAGTTAATGTAACATTGAGTAATTGTCCATCATCATCATAAATCCATTTAATTTGAGAAGCAGAAGTTATTAATGACCATGATGTAATTGAAAAACCACATAAGAAGACAAGAATAAAACAGATGAAGAAAAATAAATCTCTCATCTATATTAATTTTAAAAAAATATATTAAATCAATATTTGCAAAATAAACTCACTGTATTAAAGATCATCACTAATTTTGGTCCAAGACGTTCAAAAGCAGAAAATAAATGAAGAATTCTTATGAACCAAACAATCAAATCGAGACATAAAAATATTCTAATATTGATATTAATTATTAAGAATTAACCAAACATGTGTAGAACGATGAAATGATCTTGTCGGATAAGGTAACCTATTCAGAAATAAAAAGTACCATGTTGTAGAACTTTTCGGGACGTGTTGAATGCTATATATTAAATGCTGCTTTTATAAGGCTTAGAACAAACTAGAGTTAACTTATTGACAGACGGCTACACATCCCATACTCTCACTCGCATTCAAGCATGATAGATCATTGAATGTTGTGGTTCTCGGTATTAATCGAAAACATTAATAAACTATTGTTTCTCAATTACAATTTGGTAGAGCTTTTGACGGGCGATAATCTCATATACGCAATACCTCTAGTCATCTTGTCAGTGTGCGTATGAGTGGTTGTAGATGTCTCTTCGTTTATCAGTAAGTTAACTCTAGTTCGTTCCAAGACTTATAAAGACAGCATTTACTATATGCTATTCGACACGCCTCGAAAAGCTCTACAACATAGTATTTTCATTTCTGAATAGATTATCTTATCGAACAAGATCATTTCATCGTTCTACGAACTTTTGCTTGATCCTAAGTATAAAATTATCTTTAAATCTTACTTTGAAATAACAAAAAACGTTTCATTCATAATAAATCGTGTAATAAATGCAATTAAATATAAAATAATAGCAGCTATATCAATTAAATTCCATAAATTAGAGAAATATCCAGACCAATCAGTAAAACCAAACTAAAATTGACTCTTTTAGAAAATATTTTATGATTTTTTTTTCTTCTCACTTGACGAAGTTCTTCAATAATTAAACTCCATGTACAAATATGTAAAATGATTTCCGTTTTTGGTAATGCAAGATCTTTTAGCGCAAAATTTTTTGTATAAGATATATTCAATGGAAGATAGTCCAGAAGAAGAACAAAACTGAACAATCCAAGATATGACACAAAAAATATCTTTTAAAAAACAAATTATTAAAAATAGAATTAATTATAAAACCATACTAAATTGTAACAAAAACGAACGATAGGTGCTCTATAGAAATATATTATTTTTTCGGACCATCGAATTGGATTATTTCTTGTACTTCCAATAATCTATTTATTTCAAAAATAATTAATAGAAATAATCAATGAAAACAATACGAACCTGTTTGCCTTTCCGTACATAAGGTAAAAAGATAGAAAATAATGGAATTAATGGAAAAACTAATGAACAAAACACAATCTAGAGAAGAAAATCTTTAGATTGATTAACAGAAATGAAGATAAAAATAACAAAACGAACTCTCAAATGAATGGCTCGTCGTTTATAATTAATATGACCATACCTATATATACAAAAATATTTATTGTAATTCATTTTTAGTAAAAAAAAAGTTACCATTTTTGATCAAGATATTTTTGAACACAATCTGATGCTAAAAATGATTGACATGATGCATCTTCAGCTAAATCAAGTGGATCAATATTATCAAAAGCAGCAGCAGGTTGTTTAAGAAGATCAACAGCAAAATTTTCATCACTTAAAAAACATTGATCAATTATTTCTGCTGCATATTGATCAAATTGACTAGAACAATATTTATTCTATATCTTTTAAATTCAATTATATCCTTTAACTAACCTTGCATTATTCTCATAACGTTGTCTTGTTGCTGAATGAAGTGCCATTTTACTTGCTTGTTGATAAATTCGTGCGGCTATTAAAGGACTGACAAATTGATTCTAATAGAAAAATAAATATTCAAATTATTATATTAAAAATTGTTAATTAAATGAAATTTTACCCAAGTTTTTGTACAGAGATATTTGCTTAGTTCAAATCGATCAACAAAAATCGCCCAAAGAAAAAATTCACGTGTTGCACTTTGTCCTAATGGTAAATTTTTATCTAATGATGATCGACTTAACTACAAAAAACAAACTCATATTATTATCTAATAGATATTATCATACATTAGGATGATCAGGAAAATAACTTGAATAATAATCATTTCTTTTCGGCAGTGTTCCTTCATTTTCATCTTCCACAGGTAACCCACTATCAATCTATTCAATAGAAAAACCAATAAAGAATTATTCGATGTCATTTTTGAATGAAAACATACGTTAGAGCAAGCATATAATAGTTCGAGATTGTTTAAGGTTAAGTTTTTCAGCGATATACCGTAATCTATGAGTAATTCGACAAAATCAATATAACCTCGACGAAGAGCATCGACTAGAGCTTGACAAAGATCAGCTTCCTTTCATAAAAAAGCATTACTACTAAAAAAAACATCAAATGAACAGACAATAGATCCCTACGGCCCATTTTGAAATAATTGCATCTGTAAGAATATATTGTTTAGTATAGTCAAGCCTTTGCCATGCCTATTTGAAAATAGAAAATAATATTAAAAATTACTGAAGATATTTTATTAAGTAATACCATAGCTAATTTTAATTCAGCTACTCGGCATTGCTGTTCATCTGAATTATCTCCAGAAAATTTAGTTGCTAGAAAGATAATCGGATACGTATTTCTAATAATTGAACTAATTAAAATTACTGACCATTGAGTAAAGCTTCGAGAATGGCATCTTGTAAGTTACCATTATGTCGTGGTTTATCAAATTCGAATATGATTACTAGCTGTTTTTGATTATACAATACTTGACACAGATTATCTTTCACTTCATCAACCCATGGATTATTATTTATTCGAGTTCGCTCTAATCTATACAAAGAAAAACAAATAAATCTGTTTGAAATAAATGAAAACTTACATTGAATCAAGTTCAGCCTTTCTGGATACGTTTAATTGATAATCAGTTTTATTCATACCAAATTGTGTTCCAGTTCGAGGTTCATTTCGAGTTTCATCATTTTCAACTTCAGAAAAAAAGTTATGCAATTCAGCTACAAGATCCGCAGCTCTACCAGATCCCTATTTTCAATTTTTTTAATATTAGAACATCGATTCAAATAATTACTTTAACGACAACCAATGGAGTACTTGATTGAAGTGCTTGACAAATAGTACGAACTGAAAATGGTCCACCTTCAAGAAGAATCATAACAATAGGTATTAATGCATTTGCTGCTAATATATCTGTATTAATTCGACGAGAATATTGTTCAATTTTAGCTCGTTGCGAAAGAATATCATTAGTATTGGACGATTTCCCATTAAATAATAAAAAGTGTGTATGATTTGACTCTAGATCACACCGTTTTGCTTCTGGCTGTTTGACTACATAAGAATGGACGGCATTTTGATTTTCAACACCCTATTAATAGTATGTAATTAATTATTAATCATCATTATTCAATCTTACCAAGGGAATTAATCCAGTTCGAAGATGACGACTAGTTATTGACAACATACCCTTTTTATTCACATTAATATTGGCAGTTATAGATGATTTTATTGGTAGATTCTCGAGTTGTTCATTTCCAGCTGTATATTCCCAACTACCAATTCCAATACAGGGAACATCAAGTCCCTGTTTATGATTTTTATATCGATAATTATTAAGAGCTTCACCTACTACTTTAACTACACCTGCATTTGTTCCAGCTGTTATCAACCATGCATCTAAAAAAACAATTAATAAAAATCATTCTTTAAAAATTAATATGTTAATATGGACGTTTGACAAAAAGGATACATATTTCAAGCTCCATCGAATTTTTCTTCAATATGAAAGAGACATTGTGAAGAAGTTTAGTTGTAAAAAAACATGAATATCTCACTTGTGGTAGCAGCAGCAACAACTAAACCACGTTGAAATGTTCTTCGAAGATGTGTAGACAATTGACATCGTTTTCCTCCACCCGTAACAGAAATAATCAAATCAGGTGTTGGTAAATGCAATCCACACCGTAGAAATTCAACTACTGTTGATGCATCTGTTTCAAGAGCCAATCGAATATATTGGGAAAGACGAGTAGCTGAATCAGGATCATCGTCACCAAATTTTATATAGCCATAGTCTTTGGTCACTTCACTAAAATAAAAAATAATTAATTCAATTGAATAGATTTGATGTACAATCTAACAATCTTTCTGTTCATGTGTTATATGTAAGAAAAAAAAACTTTCACCATTTGGTTGTGGCACAGTTGATGTGTGCCTACCAATGAACAAGCATCGAAGCTGTAGTAGTTACAGAAAAGCTACTACAATATGGTTACTTTGAATATCTTTAAAAGATTTTGTTCTATAAGAAATCATTTTCTATTTTGTTTCGCTTAAAACTCGGCGCATCTTCAATTATTGATGTTCTCACGTAAATTCTAATTATACTTTTTACTTTGATGTTGTATTAAGTCGTTTAAAGCTTCATGTGACGGGAAACTGCCTGTTATTATTGACGCTAATCCTCAAATTTAAAAATAAAACAAAAATATTCTACAGAATAAAAAAAAGCTTAAAAAAATCATTTAAAATGTTATTAGACTTCGTTGACTGACACGTTATTTCCATTAATTTTTCTTTTAAAAGCACCAGGAATGAATTTTGTCCGAGAATAATAAAGTAACATTAATTCATATGAAACAAAATTTTTCTTTAAATCAATTCCTATTAGGACTAGCGGAATGTTTTTTTTTGTTTGTACAGAAATTTTTATATATTACACAGATCCATTGATCGAATGTTATGAAAATAAATTTTTGAGTATCACTTAGTCTGCATATCTCAAACTAAGAGAGGTTTTAGCTTATTTGAGCCTCGTAAATTCATTGCCTATGAATAGAAACTACCTAAATCTTTATCTGTCCAATCAGAGATAGACTCGAATCTACATGAATCTTGTGCTTCTAGACTGATGATATTTTGATTATAATACAAAAAAACTCTAATAATGGCAGAAAAGCATCTTTGAATTTTTGATTTTCATAACTATAATTGTGATATGACAAAAAACAACACTCTTTGTATGACTATGTATCTCATGTAAAATCAAAGAAATTGAAATTTGAAAACAATCTTCAAGAGAACATTAAATATTTTTTTCTAAATAAAATGTGCGAAGTAGTTGATTTTTAATAATTAACATATTTCTATATTGACTTACGGATTGTTATTAGATTGTCGAATGTTTAATTGACTAACTATCTAGAAAAAAACAAACATTTTAAACAATAGAATTTACTTTTCATTGAAAATACCTCTTGTAAATGATGCATTTGTTCAGCGATCTCTTTAGTCATGATGATCAATTTATCAAAATAAGATTAATTATTATCAAGTTATATATTGCATTTAAAAGTTCCGTTCAAAATGTTAGTTACTAATGAGAAGTAAGAAAACATGTTAGCATGCATTTTAATAATACTGTCATTGCTTATTAATGTGAAATGTTCTTTTCTCTGACTGTCAATGAAAAGAATCAAGAAAAATCTTAAACGACAAGAGAAAAAAGAACGCATGTGTCGCGAAGAAAAAATACTCCAGTCTTTTACTTATATTATCATTCTTTTACTTTAACACAATAGAAATATGCAACATCTGTCCGTTGCCTTATAGTGCTATTGGTGAAAAGAATAAAATTTTTTAAGAGAAAGAAAGTAGTAAAAGAATTGACCGTAGCGGAAAATTGTTTAAAGTAAGAAACGCGGGTCAAGGATTATACACAAAAAAGAAAAGAAAAAGAATTGAACTACGATAGTAGCAACGGCAAATAATAAGGATTGTATACAGAGATTGAATAGGAAAATATAATGTGTCAATTATTTTTTTTTACAGTTCTTTTTTAAAAAGAAATAATAATCAGTTAGTATTATTACAAGAATAGCACTAAAAATATTCATTCCCATAATAAATGATCCATACATTGTCATATTAGACAGCAAAAATAGGTCATCTGATAATAATCATAATGGTAAAAACGATGAATTCATTTAATCAAAGCACGATGCAATAAAATCAATACGCAGTACATAAAAATGTTTTTGCAGGAGGGTAACACTAGAATTTCAAATAGCATACATAACTAATTTTACATCAAATCAGAGCGTATCGAAAATCAAATTTTTCAGTACTAAACTTTAAGAGCAATTTAGTAGCAAAAAATTTCATTTTTGATCCGCTTTAATTTGATATGAAATTATAGTGCTACCCTTTCAGAAAAACATCTTATGGAAGACAGTAACAATATTTCAATATTAATGCTAGTATATCATTCATTTAATAGAGTATTACACTCGAACATAAAAATCTTTCTTTGATTCCTGTATCATATCAAGTCTTTGTTTGCCTATTTCCGATAAATTACATTCATCAATCCATAATTTTTTCAATGAATGATTATGTTCAATCATTTGTAGAAGATAATCGATACATATATCAGTTAATAATTTGTTAGAAGAAAGAACTAACATTTCAAGTGTATTGTTCTGATTTTCAATTGCTTTAGCTAATATTCGAACGCCTTCATCACTTATTTCATTGTCTCCGAGATACAACCAAATTAATGTTTGATTCATTTTGAGCATTTCAGCTAGATGTTTTGCACCTTTATCAGTAATTCTATTCGTCTGTAGAACAAGTATTTTAAGATTATTATTATGAATTGAAAGTATATTAACAAGTGAACCAACACCATCATCTGATATAAAATTATTTCCAAGATATAATGCTTCTAATGTATTATTATTATTTAATGCATCAGCTAAGATTGAAGCACCAACTGATGTAATTTTGTTAGATTGCAAAGAAAGTACTTTACATTTTTGACTAATAATAGCTTGTTTGACAATTATTTCCATATCTTGATCAATTAATTCTATTTTATCCAAACATATTGATGAATCAACGTAATATTCTGCAATTTTTTTTTCAAGTTTAATATTTTGATAATGTGGGAATTCTGAAAAATAGAAAAAAGCAAAATATAATATTGTCAAATCGTTCAAGAATTTGTATTCTATTTATATAATTGATTCTTACCGTTCGTAAGTTGCTGTCGCATTTCTATTAATGCTATCGACCAATATGGTTCCTCTGAAATTATTAAATGATTCAAACTCTCGTTCGAATGTAACAATTGTAATTTCGAAATATCATCTTCGTTCAATTGACTATTATACAATTCAAGATGAGTTAATGTATGAAGTTCTTCAGAAGCATGAATAAGTGCTAAGATAAATTCATGTGAAATAATTGAATCAGATATACGTAGATGAGAAATGAATGAATCATTTAATAATGAATTAATAAGACAAATTTCATTTTCATTTGATGGTTGTATATCAAAAACATGAAGATGAAGATATTTTATAGATTTATGTCCTCGCAATATTTTTAAAAGTTCAATTGTAGCAGTTTTATCATTAATACAAGTATGATCCATAATATCAAGATTAACAAGAGTTTCATTTCGTCCTATTGATTGACAAAGACCAAATAAGGTAGATGAAGAATTAAACCAAAAATTTAATTTTAATCGATGTAATAAAGTATTTGAAGTAAGAATTTCATTTAAAAAGTCTATATTCATAAAATAATTCATAACTAAATTTGTTAATTCTCGATTTTCTTTGAGACAATGTAGAAGATTTTGATCTTTTATTAAAAGATCATAGCCAAAGAAGTTAAATGTTCGACATATTTTATTTTGTCGTAAAAGTCGAATAAATATTTTCATATTCTCATCTTGATTATTACTAGAAAAATGTACTTTTAATGATTGATTTTTAAAATAAACTACCATATAATCACAAATATACTTGGACGTTTTCATCCATTTGTGAACTTCAACAGCACTAATTCTTAATTGACGAATAGATGAACGATTAATAACTGTATCAAATAATTTATCCAGATCTCTTGTGTCAATCGAACAATTTTGCAATGCAAGAGTCGTAATTGTAAAACCTTTTGTAAGAGTATCACAGATCATTGTAATATTTTTTGTTGTTAAATTTCCTCTTAGAGTAGCTTCTTTCGTCTCTAGATTGAAAGTTCCTCCAATAGCTTCTAATTGACGAATATATTCTGACATTTTATTATTGAAACTAATTTCATTATAATGTTCCAAACATAACCATCGGACATGACCATCATCAGTAATTGTTCGATATAAATTACCTAGACTATGATTATTATCAACAACATGTAAGAAAGCTTCAAGTTCTCGTAATTGTCCACCTTGAAGTGGAGTTTCTGGTAATACTACTTTTCGAATCATCGATGAATCTATATGTGTAACGTCTCTATTGGTTTGATTAAGCATATTCTCGACTACATTTAATTTATTATTCATATCAGTATAATTAGTCGGTTCTTGAGCAAATGATGGTAATGCATTGACAACAGCAGTTGATACATTTCCTGAATGTGTAATAACAAAACCACCCACGGAAAGTAAACCTCGAGCAATACTCATTGTTGTTCGTAAGTAGGGTCCATAGTTAGCAATAAATTCTCTTGGTTTTCTAATTGAATAACCATCATGAGGAGCAATATGCAACTTATCAGGTTCATCAGAACATTCACATAAAAAATACAGTTTATAATGAAAAAGGAAAAAATTTTGCATAGTATTTATCGTTGCCCAATTATGATGTATTGCTGGTAAAATAAAAAAATAACGAGGAGTCGTATATTCATGTAATTCATACATTAATGTCATTACATGTTTTATTCGCATGAGAGTTTCCTGCGTATTAGCAAGAATAAGATCAGTTTTTTTATTCATTTCTTCCATCTTCGCATCAATATGATCAAAAAATGCATGTACTGTATCATTCGATTTTTCTACGGGTTCCATAGCTTCAATAATTTGATCTTTGCGTGCTTCAATACGTAATGGTATTAGTTGATTGCCATTATCATCACGAAGAAACATTAATTGAACATCATCGATACATAAAGCGGTTACTGATGGAAAACGTCGTTGAACATCTTCCAAACATAAACAATCAATGCCATTAATAATAGCTGTTTGTATCTGTGTAATAGTATCATGAAAACGAACTGATTGACTTCTTATTTTAGAAATAGTTCCATCCATAATACAAGAATACTATTATAATATTTTTTAATTGTAAAAGAAGGAATAAACCAACCGAAATTATCTATACGAAGACACTCACTAGTAATACAATCGTCAAATGATATATATTTTACTGTCGGACGATATGCAGAAAAAAAACGTGGCAAGGTTTTTTTTCTGTTCTGCGTCTTTCTTGTTTTTTTTTTTCTTATCAACAATAACAACAAACATTCGAAGAACGAGCACACCTCTTTTATACGATCAGACATAAAGAACGTGATTGTAATTTATTTACGTTAACATTTGTATATTCACTTAACTATTTATATGCATAGCAATGATAAATAAAAATTTATTAATAATCTATTATGTTAGTTCTCAAAACATTTTTTTTTACCTTCGATATTCCTTTACTTTTACATACTTTTATTTTTTTAAAATAAATATATTTCAATAAATAAAAATTCCAGAATTATTTTTTATTTAAATTATTCTACAAGACCAAAGAGTTTCTTTCCGAGTGGACTTAGATCTTTCTCTGGGTCAATGTTTGCATCTCGTAATTTTGATAAAATACTTTTGCGCCGATATTCAGCTCTTTCTGCTGTCATAGCTGGATGTTGTCGAGGAAACATCTTGAAGAACTGTGCAAAACGAGGACGAAGACTTTGATTTGCTCGTGATCCATGTAGAGTGCGTTGGTCCCATAATATGGCTGAACCAGCACGTGTAGAAATATGACAAGCAGCAGCATACA
>JAJEKB010024808.1:0-16858 GCA_022393335.1 Macrotrachela quadricornifera | reverse complement strand
GGAGGAGAATCACTTGGATATTCATCATGATAATGAATAATGAGAGAGAATGGTGGTAAATGATGAATAATCGCTGTTTGGTCATTGTATCGAAGATGAAATGGTTGAACTAAATCAAAATCGATGGAAACTTCATACTGAGTATTGTCATGAAGAAGACGAAATTTGCTGTCAAATATCGCTTGTAATGCCAAAATTTCATCTGCTTGTTTTTCTTGATTCGTCATTGAGATTTTGATGTATGATCACGTCAATCACGAGGAATGAGTGTCTTACTTCATTCTGATGCAATTACAATCTTGCATCATAACAGAAAAGAAAAAAATGGTGCTTTTTTAACCACGTTTTTTTTGTAATTTCATCATTATTAGACGAAAGAGTACAGAAGGGTCGCAGGCATAAAACTAACTTGAGGATTACTAAATCCAAGAATGTTGGTAGAGAAG
This sequence comes from Macrotrachela quadricornifera, assembly GCA_022393335.1. Lineage (NCBI taxonomy): Eukaryota > Metazoa > Rotifera > Eurotatoria > Philodinida > Philodinidae > Macrotrachela > Macrotrachela quadricornifera. The sequence continues at coordinate 16,412 of JAJEKB010024808.1, read as the reverse complement.
ATATATCGAAGCGTCTAAAGATTTCAATCAAAGAACGAAAGACGTTTTACATAAGATGAATAAAATAATAAAAAAAACTTGTCAATTAGATTACATAAATATTTTCTTTACTAATTTTGAACAGAATTACTAAAAATCGGTTGAAATTCATTAAGAAAATAATTTCTTTGAAGAAAAAGAATCGATTGATTGTGAATAGAATGAAGTTCATCATAAAAATCTTTCTAAATATCTTTTTTCGTAATTAATTTCACTTTAGCTGACGATGGTTGTGTTTGTTTGGCACAGCTAAGATTAAGTAAATATTGATATAAATGATTTCTATCAAGTTGATTTGCTTGGAGATTTTCAATAATATTCGAAATATGTTGATGAACTTAAAATAGAGATAAAACATGATTTTGTGCAAGTTCAACAACTAATTGTAAAAGAAATGAAAACCGAATCAAATCCATATTGATTAACATCAAATCTAAAAGTTCAAATAATTCCAAAATCGCATTTCCATTGGAAATACTTTTCATATGATCAAAATAATCCTCCATATTTTCATCATAGGATATTTTCGATGATTTTAACATATGAACAAGTTCTGGAGTGATAATACCAAATTTAGCATAGAGATGAACAAATGCTATACAATGCGTTTTATTCGTTGAAGAAGAGAAACAATAATAAAGTATTTGAAGAAATGATTTTCAATTAAATCCATCGTTAGATAGATATATTGAGGTTTCGAAAGAGTAAAATGATTTTCTCGATAATCATGGCATAAATAATTATAAAATTCAAGAACATATTTATTCATAAGTTCAATAGAATATGTACATAAATGTTCAATAACTAATCGTATACGTTCATGATTTAATAGATTTTCATTGGTATATAGAGTTTGTTGTAAGAAAATCGAATATTTCTTTTCCGAATTGAGATTGATTTTGTTTCAAAACCAGATAGGAATTGTATCCAATGTTCGATTGGAATATTGTGTAGCGAGAAAACAAAAAAGCTGCTCGAATGGAGATCATTTCCGAGGCTGAACTTTCGAATTGACTCAATTCCAATGCATAATTTCCAAAAGTTAATAAATGAATCGATAGAATATCTTCGCAGTCTAACATTTCATTATCCATTTGATAATAGCAGCAAGAAAATCTTCGTGAAGAGAATGAACACGGGATTGAAGGTAATCGATCAGATAAATATGTAAATTTTCTGAACAACTTTTTACCATTAGTAAATAAGAAACATTTGTATTAGAAACAATTCGTTCAAATTCAAGATTAAGAATTAATTCCAAGATATTTTCATATTCAATTGAAACGGATATTTCCGAAAAATAATCAATAGATTCATGTAAGTCAATTCATATTTCTCGAAGAATCGTTCTATCAACAGATGAAGAGAGAAATAATCGAATTCATTTCTTTGATGTCTAATGTAAATAAATAATTATTGATCCATAGTGCGATTTCAAAGGTCAGTATCGACGAAGTTTTCCAAGCATCACCTCGGAGTCGTTTAAATTCATCTAGAGATGAAATTTGATATTTTGCTTCATTGTAATGATAGATATTCAAGGTTTGAATATCGAAAGCTAATTCGACGAGATACATCGATGAGAGAAGAATCGAATTCGAGGAACTAAAGTCTTCCATCTGGAGAAAATACTTCGAGAAGATTGATGAATTCAATTGGAAAATATCAGATAGATTCTTCGTTTGTTTAGCAAATGTGGATAAATAAAGAAAAAGATCTGCATCGTTAAGGTGCTATAATGCAATAAAAGCCGCTTGTTTTTCAGTATTCGATTGATCAACAAAAGTCTCCATTAACTTCTCATCGATTCGAATTGCCATACGTTGAAATGATGCTGGAAATAGAGAATGTACTGCATAACATCGAATAAACAGAAGAGTCGATTTTAATAATGAAAGATTTCCTATTAAGTTTTCCAATTGACAGATCAATTCATTTTGTAATTATTCTTCGAGTTGATGAGTAAATATTGATGGATTTTTCATCTCTAAAATGATACTTAAAGCAAAAATTTGTAAAACTGAATCATTAATGTTCATAATTGCAGTACGTATTTCCGTGCTCGCGTCGGTAGATAGATTGGCATTTTGTTTGATTTGAGAATTGTCAAACTGATATTGACCTTGATAAACTCTAGCAAAAGTGTAATCGATGAAGCGAAAAGTTTTAAATCATTATTCGAATTTTGATTAATACGTTGACGTTCGATGTTAATCAGCGCTTTCCAATCGATTGATTGATCAAGAATATTCAATGGCAACTCGTTCTTTTCCTTGAAAGAACCTTTGAATTGAATGTCATGATATAGTCTCGAAATCAACTGATCACTTAACAATACTAAAGCATAATTTTCTAACATATACTCTTCGAATACTGGTCTTAATGTTGATAAAGTCTGACTGAGATTTTGATCAATTTCACTAAAAGTTTCACATAAAATTAAACATTCTATCAAAAGTATAACTAATGGTAACGCATCAATCGTATTCTTTTTATCGATAATCATGCAATGGTACAATGGCTGAAGAGATTGTGATATAAAACTCAATAGAATAGTTAAATTTTGATGGATTAATCGAGTGAAATTGATTGGTTGAGTAGAACTATGAAATTCCGGTTGATATTTCATATATTGACTGATCTCTTTCGTACGGAAAACTTGAAATTTGAGCCAATCTTATGTATCACTAATATGAAGTTTTTTCCATACAGCTGCACATGCGAATGAAAAAAGCATCGATTGTTCAATGGATAGATTTGATTGTGAAAAGAATACATTTAGAATTCTTTCAATTTTACTTGTTAAATTAGTTTTATTCTTGTATAATCTTTTCAAATAAAATCATGTTCGTTTCAGTCTATTCATTGTTAGTGATAACGTTGGATAAGAAAAGTATTTTTGATAGAATGATAATTGTGAAATACCTTGCAAACAAATCAAAACAGTAAATGTATCGATTAGATCAAGTGAAGTATCTGTTGAGGAGAATTGTTCTATTGTATCTTCATAATGTTTGATTAATATTTGAACTTTAGTTGAATGATCTATTTGAGTATGAGCGAAGTAATCTAGAATTGATGATAAGATAGATGGTTGATATTTGATGGGTTCGAGAGATAAATCAATGTTAGATTGAAAAACTATTCCACTGCATACTGCAATAATAATCGAAGCTGTTAATGGATGAATGTTAGTGAAATTAAGATTGATTTATGATAGGTGTTGATGAAAAATAGCATCATTTGGCATGCTGATTTCGACTAATTGTCGTAAAAACTGATCAATAATAAACTCATCTGTTCTTTCACTTTTGTAGAACATTCGCAGTTTTTCAACGATGATCGGTAACACTAAATGTTCATAGATATTAGTTTGACGATACCGTTCAACAATATTCAATGTTAGACATTAACCAAATTTCAAAAAACGTTTCTTATTTTCAATTAAATGTGTTTTAACCCATTCAAGTACGATATTTGCATCTAATTTCGATAAATTTCCCAGTAAATATGTTGGCGCTATTGTATCCGAAGGATGATCTAATAGACTATTTAAGGCAATAAAAATCATTGAATTCGAAGGTAATCGATAGAGATCATGAAATGCATCGAAAAAGAGAATTGTTCCAAAAGGAAAGATATAATCTTTCATCGCAGTAAAGAGTAACTGACAAAATTGATCATAATCATCCACTGACCATTTCGAACTGATCCATTCAATTGCTAAGAATAATGATTCACGAAATCGAGGAATTTTGAACAAATGATTGTGCAACAAAATATTCTTGAAAAAGATAAATGTAAAAAACTAAAGACTTTTAAACTTCGTTCAGCAATAATTCCAAGATTTGACTTAATTTTAGTACGAATTCTTCTGCATATTTCCTTAATTGTGTACGATTATTGGATAAACCTCTTCTTTGGAAAGTTAAACAACATAACTGTTTCATATGAAATTCATCAAGAAGACCCGATGGTGATTGTAAATGAAGATACATAGCGAGATCAATGAAGACATGATTTAAGATATTTTTCGAAATATTTGATTGTTGATTTGACCACAAACGTAATGATGCTTCAATAATATGGAAATAGATTTCTATGCGAGATTTTGGATGAAATTCAATTGACAAATTAAAGTTAATAAAAAAGGACTGGATAAGATTAATTCAGTACTATTGCCAAACATCGCTTCTATACTATTCGATCGTCGTACGGAGAAAGTTTCGATTAGTTTTTGATCGAATAAAATTCCTTCATTGGACACAACATCAAATACACATTTCTCGACTTGTTTTCTCCACATATTGACAAATATTTTTGCTTCCTTGTGATTCATTAATGGTAATAAATACTGTTGAATAAATGAACTATCAAGTGGATATAATTGATAACCAACAATTCGACTTGTGATAATGATCTGATTGCCACCATTATTTGGCGGCTGCGGTTTAATGATTTCGTAATACCATGACATTCGATTGGTGAACATCGTTTCGTCAAATGGTGAGATAAAATCAGGTGCACGAACATAGGCATTAATAAATTTTCGAACAAGTTCAACGATTATTTTCCGTTGTTCAATTTCAGGAATTTCATCAAGTCCATCGAGAAGAATCAAAGTGTGACCATGATATATCAGTTCTTTCAACACACTACCGTCATTATCATGACAATAACGTTCCGAGAACTACGTATGTTCACCAATATAATCTATTAATGTTTTTGTTTGATGTTGAATAAACCATGCGGCCAATTCATCGATTCGAACTAGAATTGGAAAGTAATTTGTGTTTATAATTTCGCGAGAAGCTACTTCAGCATAAGTATATGTAATCCAACGGAGAAGACTGGTTTTTGCACTACCTGAATCGCCCAGAATGATGTGCCATCGATCAGTTTGTAATGCATTGATCATTTTTATAGCATGCGAACGTGAATCGACTTTTATCCGTTCGAGTGAAGGTAGAAAATGATTCGAATTGTTAGTTTCGCTTAAGAATAATTTATTCTTGAGAAATAATGATGTGTCGATGTTATAGAAGGACTTTTGTGAACAATCGAAAGATATTTGAATATTGTCCAGTTGTTTTTTGTGTACTCAAAAAGTGAGTACCAGAGATGTCATCGGTTCGTGTATTTTTCGAACCGAACCGAACCGAAAAAGTTTCTAACCGAATCGAACCGAACCGAATATAGTTGAAACTGATCAAAATTCACACTAAATTAAGGGAATCATTAAAGTGTTGTTTGTCTTATGATATGTAGAAGGATCCATTTTTAAATAACCATTCAAAGCGTTTATAAAATTTGATTTTGTTTCAAGGAAACCAACTAAGAAAAATTGATTATTATAATAAATTCAAATCAGAGCTGCCAAGTGTACTTCATTTTGGAGTATTATACTTCATTTGGCCATTTTACACCCCGAAAAAAACTGTACCTTTGAGGTACAATTTTTGTACCCCATTTGAATTTTTGAGCTTCTAGCACGATACACTGATTTTGATAGATATAAATTGTGTTTCATATTGAAGCTCATAGCGCCGCTGTAGTGACACTTATAACGAGCAATATTGGTGGAGAATTGGCTAAAGATTAGTAATATCTGTTTCATTGATTTTATTTTATTGCACCTCACTTTTTTCTATTTTCAAGTCAAAATAAATTTCGATAGGTTCGTTTTTCTCTTTATAGTCATATTAAGCATTCAACCAAAACTAGACAAAGTTCAGTGCTAAATAACTGAAATTGTAGCTGTTAAACTAAAAATCAGATTGAACTGTAAGACAAAACGTAATATTTTCTTTTTACATTCTTTCGAAACGAAACTGATTTAATCATATGTACTCAACGACGAGAAAACTATAGCCATATTAAAAACCCTGTTCCAGTTGATTATAATATTCAGCATGTCTTAATTGAAAATGTAGTATTGTTTTTTAGATTACAGTTGTTTTAGTTATCACATTCGCGGGGATGGGTATCTTGTTTTTTTCATAATTTGTGAAAAGTCTCGTTCCTTTATTCATGACAATTGTAATACTATAAAACGGCTTTTGCCAACGTTACTATTATAGATAAGAGTTATACGGATTTCTTTATCAGAGATAAAAGATGTAGCATCTCATGTCAGAATATTGTGGAAATATTCATGTTTTTCTACTCTAAACAGACTTTTGCATCACTCTATGCGAGAATGGACCCGTGGATCTCATCGCATCTAGCGTATTAAAGTATTATTTAATTGTGATAGTGTGCTCTCTTATATAAAATACTCAATAAACTCGAAATCTAATAGAGAGCAATGAAAAATTATGTTCTTTTTCGAGAAAAAAGGCTTTTCATTTAGTTTTTCCACAGTAATCCTTTTCTTTTAGAAAAAATTGCGTATCCCAACAGCATACCCTATTCTAGAAAAACTTGTGTCCTAATCGTATCTCATTTAAAGTATGGTGCACCCCATTTGAAGACTAACACTTGGCAGCTCTGATTCAAACACAAATAAAAAACAAATATGATTAGTCTTTAAAGAATAAGAAAATAAAAAATGGTTTGTTTGTGTATTGTTAGATATAATTTGTGATTTGTTCACGTTAACTTCTAATGAGAAAAATGTTAAAATTGTTTTTGTTCAAAATGGCATCTATTTAATTCTAACATGAGAGTGTATTTCATTTATCACTATTCTTTAAGAGAACAATGTCAAGTATGCATTCTTTCTCTGTATACTGAGAAACCAAGAATTTTCTTTGTTTCCATAGGAAACCATTGTTTCATTGCGTATATTACTTCTATTGCAGAGAGGAGAATAAAGTATGATAAATTAAATATAGCTGGATAAAAAAAATTTTGAACCGAACCGAATCGAACCGAAAAAATTTCGAACCAAAGCGAACCGAACTGATGACATCTCTGGTGAGTACACTGTAGAATCGGTCAGTGTGTCCGTCCGGCCGGCCGTCCATCCGTTTACACGATAACTCTTTGTAATGACATTCGATTGACCTGAAATTTTGTGCACAGAACTGTCTCATCAATATCTCGGTCGAGTTCGAAGATGAGAAAGATTCGACGAGAAATGGCTGAGTTATCGAAAAAATTGTCATTATTTACCAGACCATCCCTGAGGGGAGGGGGTACAGAGATTTTTTCAAAAAAAATTTTTTTTCTTAGAAATATTTTAAATATATATGAATCGACTCAGTTTTTAACGCTGATTCCGAATATGATATTAGTTTTGAATAAAATCGTAACTTTTCAAGTGAAAATTGCCTAAATAAGGTTCCAAAATGTATAAAATCTGTATCCTGAGGCCAGTTTGCCTAAATATGTCTCGAGTGACTAGCAGTTTTGGGATATTCTAGGTGCATGGCTTTGTCGCTACTAAAAAGAGTTATCAAATAAAAAAAATCCGAACTCGATAGCTATTAATATTGGTGGATTATTATGAAAATACTGATGCCTCTGTGTATCACATATCTTTAATAGATCCATGAGGTTACCTATGACCATAATCTCGCTAGATAAAAGTCCAAATCCATTCTGGAATAACTCCTCCTACTCAGTTTTCTAAGCTGATCACGAATCTGAACTCGTTTTCTGTGATTTCTAAAGATATTCAATGACTTTGAGAGTTGAGTCAATGATCACTTTATAGGATCGCCTATAGCGTCGTCCAAGCTAAGTTGGCTCCCTAGTTTTTTTATTCTTACAATTTAGTGGCAAAAGATGTGTCTTGATGAGATCTGTCTTGTAGAAAAATAAGCCTAAGATCTCGTGCAGCACATGAGAAAAATCCAAAATACCACCTCCCGCAGTGTAATCTTCGGATTTACGCAGTTTTTGACTTCTAGAACTTCTTTTATTTGATAACTTCCTCACTTGAGTAGAATGAATTTGTAGACTAAACTGTTTTCCGTCCAATCGAGATGTCCCAGAGCTCAAATGGCCAAGCCGTTCACGAGATATGGTCAAAATGCTGATCATAGACTCGCAATAGCTAGTCTTTAGACGGTTTGATCAAAATCTATTTGTTGTCAATTCTTTTTATTTTCCAGACATGCGATTAAAATGTATTTGACGATGTTCGAGCTCATTTTCACATTTCATTTTTTCGAGAAAACGTATCCAACTATCACTTTTATTTTGTTCACCATTGAAGATCCCAAGTATGTATTTTGATTATATCAGGTCTAAGTAATTGTCGGAGAAGATCACGAGTTTCTTCTAATTGATATTTAATAAAGCCCGTTAACTCCCATGAATTTGATATTAATTTTAGGTCGATTTTGTACGTTGCTGATGCGATCGTTTCGTCCATGAGTATTTTTAATCCTTCACCAACTAGCTATTCAGTGATTTCTTCTTTCAATGTCAACTGTGTTGGCAAGAAACGAAAGAAGACAATATTTTGCTTTTTAATGCACATGCACATGTTGCTTTGATTTCATTTGTCTCGATTGAATGTCAATGAAAAGAAAAGATTGTTAAAGGGTTTCTAGTTAGATATAACGATATGTTTACATCGAGTAATGACTTATTGTTCGCAGTGTTGTGAAGAAGTTATATGCTAATGTATTAGATAACTTTGTATAGAGTATAATGAATAATTTGGTCTGTTTAAAAAATACAAGATGGCTAGGCTTGCAAATATACTTTAAAAACTTTGAAGTGATTAGTGCTGAAGACTAACTTACAACACAAAAAAAATTTCCATCGATTTAGAAGATCAAAAGCTTCTTTTCGATCTCGAATTGCCTACTGTCAATCTATCTTTTATCACAAAAAGTGTCGTGTTGTCTTTATCTTTCAAACGTTCCCCTTATCGGACAACACTATACAGCTAAACTATCTTTATCTTTACTTTCTTCACATCAGTTGCCTTCGATAAGCCCACTGATGAGTAGTATTCTAGTTATTGATGTTTCGCCACTGCTCTCTTCTTCTAGTAGCGAGCAAACGAAATTAGATGTGTCTCAATCAATTCGTTAAGCATGTCAAACAGTTGGTTTCTTTCAGTTGATTGGCCATGGAATTGATGAACGACTCTTTGATCGTATGATAGCAGAAGCTCGACAGTTCTTTACACAATCGCCCGAAGAAAAACAGCACTATGCTGTACATAAATGGAATCCATCGAATTCGACTACCTATCGCAGCTACTTTCCGTCGTCGGTTAATGGAAAAGAAGGTCTCGATTTATCTTCAACTCATCTTAATCCCGAACACGAGCTTGTTAAAAAGGGCGATCCACTTCATGAACTTAATCGATGGTCAATGAACGGAATGCTTACTGAATATTGGAATGAAATATGTAAGTGCTCAGAAAGATCGAGTTCTTATCTCTGTATGGGCTTTTGTTGTTGTACGGCGTATTTCGGTGCAGTTGTTACGTGCATTAGCACGTGCTTTCGACCTAGATGTTTCATATTTTGATCAATTTCTCGATGACCGTGCATTGGGCGGTGCTGGAACTGTTTCGATCTTCCGCCTCCATTTCTATCCTCAACGAGACGATCCCATTCCTGTGGCGAGAGGTGTAAATGATGATGCATCTCTTTCATGTGAAGAGCATTGCGATGGATGTCTTCTTACTCTTCTGTATTAACATGAAGTTGGCGGCTTACAAATCCAACTCGAAAATGGTACGTGGGCCGATGTTCCTGTCGTGCCATGCGCGTTGGTGATGAATACAGGAAAATGTTTAGAACGCTGGACTAATGGCTGTTTGAAAGCAATAAACCATCGAGTGAAATTATTGAAAGGAGAACGTCTTTCCGTTCCATTCTTTTTGGAGCCTTCATTTTCAACACCCACTGTCCCATTGTCAAACGTAAATGGTCCACCAAAATATGAGCCGATCAATTATGGGGCGTACATTACCGAAAGTAACAAACGATTCAAAGAGTATCAACGCAATGATGATCGTTTGGCTTGTAATGCATCGCAGTAGAAAAACTGACATTTCTTGTGATTTTTTAAGCATCCTTTTTTTTCAAAATAAAGTATAAGAAGTATTCCCGCATTTCATAGTCACTCACATCTTTATAATAAAACTACTTTTTCGGTATTGCATTTCATTCAACATTCTAGATTTGCAACCATATGTATTTTTGCAAATCAACTTTGAAATCCGCGAAAAAATATTTCATTCATCGATGTTGATCTTCCTCGTACGGGTACAACTGTTGCTTCAATGATATATACCATGCCCTCTATAGTTGAACGACAACAGCACCCTCAAGTTGTCTAGTTATAGAGAGAAACTTCTACTGAGCGCAAAACACGCAAAAAGTTAAGATCTAAATCTTGAGGGGATATTCCTTCCTCCACCTAACAGTCGCAATTTCAATATGCATCAGTAATGCTTGGAAATCAAGTCAGTCATTATTCAGCGTGCTCGCTAAATATTGTGATTCGTCATCATTTCGAACGATCGAATTGCTTTTGACGGTACAACAAATTCTGGTAGATGATCTGCTCGACTTGATAACAGAATCATATTATATAATGGTAGTTAATATTCTACCTATTTCTATCTTTATGCATAGATTTATGCATTGTATTTGATTAAGTTCATTTGAGTATTCTATCTAGACTGGTGGTTCCATACTCTTTCACACTCCGAAAAATGAAAGGAGGTCTACAGCACATCAGTACTAACAACGATATGAATTCAAATATTAATAAATAAATTTTCCTAGTGAACTGTCTATTTTGACAAATAAACTGCCACGACACCGCAAAAAAGCAAACATATTAAAGAAACAAACCGTAACCCTGTCTGGCACGAGGACTGCTCGAAAGTAATAATTACTTCTTTACAGATCATCTTTTCGTCAGATAAAAATGATTTCTAGATTAGAATAATTGCAAATATATATGATTTTATGATCTGTCTTTCTTATGATATTGAATTTTCAACTTCCTAAATAATACCATCATTTTGATTACATATTATCATAAACGACAACATCCTATGAACTAAAAGTTTTACGAATATAGCTCATTGGTTAGGTGAAAACAAGTTCGTTAAGACGAATTGATTGTCAAAAATTGACTTCTAATCACTTTCTCATGTATTCTGGTTTTTAATTTCCTCACTGTCAAATGGAGATATGAAGATGAACAGAATATATAAATTATACAAGAATTGACGCTATTCAATAGCGAGTTTAGTTTGTAGAATTCGAAAAATTACCTTTCAATTAAGCTTTTATTCATTTATTTAAATGTTCAATTTTTTCAATAGATTATTTTAGAAAGAGTTCTGTGACGACATGTTCGTTTTTTCCTGCTCAATTCCAATTTGATATTCATTAAAGCCAAAGCTGCTTGTATATTGCGTGTTGTTGAAGGATTTTGCGATAAATTACTTCGTTGAATACGTAGACTGCGTATATAGAGATGATGTGCTTCACGATATTCTTCTCTGCGATGATGCAATTTAGCTTGCTGATAAAGACAAGTGATTGCGTACGAACTCTGAGTTGACTTGTTCACTTCATACATGTCGAATGCTCGTCGAAAGCAGTCGAATGCTTCCTGATCATTATTTTCTTCATTACGATTGCAAGCGACTAATGTTACACCTAGATTACTTAAGATTCGACCCATTGACATATAATTGAATGACTCGACACGCTCTTGGATGCGCATTGCTTCGCGACGATATTCAATCAATTTAATAAAGTGATTCTTACAATAATAGAGATTAGCTATATTATCGAACAAAATAGCAAGTTCTTCGTGTATTGGAGGTAAACTTTGTTTGTAAACCTGAAGAGCCCGTTCATAAAAAATGACTACTTCATTATATTGTCCTAAGTTTTGATATGTAAAGCCAATATTGTTGAGACTGATACCAATATCCATGTGATCATTGGGTAATGTTTTTTGTTTTATTACTAATGCTTGTAAATGATACTCAAGCGCCTTTTCATATGCGTCTTGCCAGTTGTAGGTTTGCCCAATATTATCCAATGTAACACCTATTTCATGATGCACATCAGGCCATTTTTGCTGGTGAAGTTCAATTGATTCGTTAAAACATTTTAACGCTGCATCAAACTGTTTTTGTCCCTGATATACTAGTCCCATGTTATTAAGACGCGCTGGACTTAAAATAATTTCTGCTGCACGTTGATTGCAAGATAAAGCTTGTTCGTATTCATCCATGATCTGATGAATAGTTCCAATATCGACAAGAATATCGCGCAGCATTCGACTACAAGGCCCACTACGACTACTTTCTTTATCATAGGCGTAGTAGAGTTTTTGTCGAGCATCAGAATATTTCCCTTCCAACTTGTCAATCCACGCAAGATCATATAAAACGTAAATATCATCTTGAGCGTTCAGTTTAAGTAAATCGTTGAAATAAAATCGAGCCCTTTCATATTGACCAACAATGATAAGAAATTCACCCAATTTAACAGTTGGAGAAAGAGCGGTCAGGCGTTCTCGACAAAAATCAGTGTATTGTTGAGTGACAATATCACGTCCTTGATCAGTACCGGTCAGTCGAATGACCCAATTCTGTTCAACTTCATCGAAGATGATACTAGTCAAAATGAACGTGGTTCCAATGTCGAATAAGACTTCTTCTTCACACATCATCTTGCTCATGTACGAAATATCGGCAAAAACAATGGATCTTAAACTTTCTGGTAGTTCGAGTTCAAACACAACTGCATGTAATTCACTGCGTCGTTTTGATTGCATTATACCTAAGACAAGAAAAACATTTGTTTTCTACAGAAAATATGTTAATGAGTAGGATGACTCTTTGGCTGATGAGAAGCACTGCGGAGAACAATGAAGCACAATAGCGATGACTTATTAATTTCTTTCTGCTGAGACACATAAAGTTTTTGTTTTTAAGTTTTAATGATAGCTGAACTATTTAAAACAAATTTTGAAAAAGTTGAAAAAATGAAGAAATGACCTATTTGTACTACGACGCTAATTCTATTTATTCCCGTCGTCTATATGCTGGATCGGATCAAGTTGACATTTTTCTAGACTTGAGAATTAACTCTTTCGTTTTTTATGTCTTTGTGCATAAACAGATTTTAATGGTTCTCATCTTACCTGAGCCAGCAAACATCTTCGCTACATCGCGACTACGACTTGTTGAGAGAAATCCATTGGTAGCAATAAGACAACCTTCATTTTCTTTTAAAGCATTTATTTCTTCCTTAATCATTTGTGTTCCACGATAGACAATTAATGGCAAATTAACTTCAAGATCGAGCATTTCTTGATGCTTTTCGGCTAGACTATCACACACATCGGCAATGTAAAAACGAAATGTATGCAAGACTTCCAAATTTTCAGTACGTAATACCTTATTAATAATTTTGTAAATGAACGAATCACCTGTATACCAACGAATGGCCTCCGATGGTTCCTAGGTTCTCTCGAAATCGGCAATATCCTTCATCTGATAAGGATTATGTCGATAAAAGTGATAACATTGTCGAACCATGCATGTTTTCGACATGATCCGATCATCATCGTCTTTTATCATTTTTAATGGATTAGCAACCATGTCTTTGAATAATTGAAACCAAAGAAATAATGCTGAGTTTTCTGATAGATTACATAGAGATTTCTGCTTATGATTGTAAAGATTGAACAGCTGACGACAATAAACCAGGTCCGTACTAATATGAATAATTGATTCAGTGAAATCTTTCAGATCGCCTGAAACATAGATTGTCTTACGAAAAATGGTAGTATCGATGGCATGAGATAATGATTGAATTCCATTTTCAAATATGAAAATAGTATCGACTTGACGCATGTTATGAACCATTTCGAATGAATTGAATAAATGAGAAACGATGAGAAATACTTGTTGTTTTGGATTCAATGATTGAATATATGAAATACAACTGGTCGAATCTTGGTAATAATGAATATCGTCGCATAATGGTTGTAATGCTTCGATGACTTGATCAGAAATAATCTCTCCATAACACCAAACAAGAATGAAATCATCCTTGTCTCGCGTGTTCATAGAAGTTTTATTAATAACATCGTTAATCACTGTAGTGACTTCTTTGTCGTCACATGACATCTGCCGAAGTTTAATTTGATGCAACTAAATTAATTACAAGAGAATATATTCCTTGAAATATTAGCATTATTCGATTTTGTTATCATTATTGTTTCGATTGTCTATGTTATTTAAAGTAAGAGATTTCATAGCTGACGTTTAAGTATAAAGTCGTTTGACATGTCCTCTTCCACTCTATTGCTACATACGAATAAGTGTATCATTTCCTCCTCATTCATCTCTGTATGATCTTGAATGTTTTTTTTTCTTCATAAAGTGTGTAGAAATAGCCTATACTGACAATGACAACAACTTAGCCAATAAAAATTGAATGATATACAACGATCAAAAACGCATGTTTTTATGAATATAAGCCTGTTTTTTTCTTTTTTGAATCATTATCTGTTCGACTCGAATACTTTTCTTTTATCTTCATTGGTATTTTTAATATGGTACGTGATTCAAACAAAACTACGATTATACTTTCATTTGCTGGCATGTTCGTTAGTCTTTTTTGCTTCTTGCTGTACAGTATCACCATAAAGTTATGTTAACGTTTGAAATATTTATACAATATATGTAGAATGAAGATCTCTCATTGCGGATGCTATAGGCCATCTCTCTTTCGAACTGAAGATATAGGAAAGATTAATTAGTGAAAAAATCATATGTGATTTTTATATTAGTCATGAAAAAAACGACATCAACTAATCATTGAAATTATGTATGACGATCACATTTCTTTTCAAAATGTTTTAATCCATTAATTGGTTCTCCGCATAGAAAACAATATTGTTCTAAACATTCCTCACATACAATCAAATTATCATCGCCCATTTTAACATTAAGCTTTTGACATGCAATATCTGGACATGCTTTCACTCGTTTGACGATAGCAGAACCGAGAAATGATCGATTATTAATTACAACTGTCTCATCTTCTGCAGATATTTTTGCTAAAAGAAACGAAATCTTTGGTTCGATTTTGAAAAATAAGCGATTTCAAACCTGTATCTAGTTTTTTATTTATTTCTTCTTTGATCGATTCGACAGATTGATCCATAGAAGAATGATATATCAATGAGGTCATCTTAGGACTGTTATATCCCTCTGCCGTAGTCCAACAAAAACCATGACCGCATCTTGAACATCGCATATGTAGACACCCACCATTTTTTTCAATTCTAACATGACAATTTGGACATAATTGACTATTTATTGCTTCCAATCGTTCAGCATTTAAAACTGCTTCTAATAAAGCATCTTCTTCCGATAAATCAATAGTAACTTCACGATAATGTTGTTCAGCAAGTTCTTTTCCAGCGGCAACTTTCTGTTCTTTTTCGATTCGAGCGAATTCGTCTTCAGCTTTGTCCTCTTGTTTGGTAGGTTTTTTTCGATCTTTTCTTTGTTGCTTTCGAATTGTTTCAAGTTGTTTTTCTTTTTGTAATCTTAAGTGTTTAATTAGATAATCTCGTGGACATTTTTCTTCGGAATGAAATACTTCTCTACATTTCTTACAAAATGTAAAACGACATTGTTCACAGATCACTAATCTATCATCATTATTGCCGATAAGAATAGCTGATTGACATCTAAACAAAATATTTATTCATGTTTTCTTGTTTTAAAAACTAACCTTGGACACCAGATAATATCATTCATTGATTCTAAAGCATGTTGTAATGTGATTCTCTCATATCGCTCATACAAGTGATCATCTTGAATGATTTGTTTGATTTCATTTGGAAGTAATGCTTTTTGACATTGAGTTTGGGGACAAACAAGTCTATCACCAAATTGACCATTTTTGAGTGCCATTTGAACATAATTCTTCAAACACGATTGACAATAAAAATGTCCACAACGATGAAGACGAATGCGATTAGTATCGAGAATACTCTCAATACAGATTGAACAAGTTTGAAGATGTTTTTGAAACTGTTTTTCTTCTTGTTCATCTTTATAACTAATTAAAGACTGATAGATTTCATCAGTGTTCTCCCCTAAATAACCATTCACTGCTCGTGGATCATGGAGATATTGTTCATCGATGTTCGTCGTCTCAAGTCTCAGTTCATTGGTGATTTCTTGTCGAATCAGTTCGATCCAATCAAAAACACAAACTTCATCTTTGATAAATAAATAATCATCCAGTTTTTGACAAAGACGTTGTAGAGATGGAGTAGAAAAATAAAAGCATGAAATAAGAAATGAAGGAGGAGAATCACTTGGATATTCATCATGATAATGAATAATGAGAGAGAATGGTGGTAAATGATGAATAATCGCTGTTTGGTCATTGTAT
>JAJEKB010024804.1:0-14023 GCA_022393335.1 Macrotrachela quadricornifera | reverse complement strand
ATTATATTTCGAAATATACGAATTAAATAATTTCTAGATAAATTATTTAATCGATTTTTAAGATAAAATATCTGAAGACTTTCAATACAACCACCACCATATAATGCTTGTTTAGTTACAAGTATATTTTTAAGAATATAATGACTAGATATAATACATTCTTATTTTAAAATTATAAGAAAAAAATAATTTAAAAAAGAAAAAGTGTATAAAATGATCGATTTTGTTTAAAAAATTAACGAAAATATTTTTTTTCTATTTTTTTTCTTTTATTTCAGTTAATGTACCAAAATATCGTTCATCAAGTGTATTTAACATTAATGTTTCAATTGATTGACATTTAAAAAAGAAATTTAATAAAAATTGGATTTAGTCAGTTGTATTAAGATTGCAATATCCATGTGGAGTTTTTTATATCAATTATGACGCGTTTGAAATTTTTTATAAATACAAATATGTATTGTTGTGAAAATGTTCACACTTTACTCTTTGAAATTTTAATGTGTTAACAAATATTTTAATAAAACTATGACAGTTATAAATAAATAAAAGAAAACATAGAAAACTTTCAAATATTCTAGGTAATTTTCAAACAATTAAATTAAAACACTTTAACTTTATCTTATTATCTTATAGCAAAAGCTTGTAAGAATTAAACTTCTAATACCTTCTGTTGACTATTATACACTTCAATATTTGTACAAATATTTTTGCATCATACTTTATTCATCTATTTCGATATTCATATTATTTCAAAATAGAAAACTATAATATATGATAATAATTGAGCTAAAACTCTAATCAGTTTTATGTTTTAATCAAATTGTTTTTGTCGAACTATAATATACGTAAAAAGCCAATGATTTGTTATTGTATGACCTTTACATTTTAATAGAAATAAGAGTTGTCCAATGTTTTCTTATTCTTATTTTAGAGTCTTCAGTATAATATCTCAATTTTCGAAATTCTAATCAATATTGATTCTAGTGACATTTTCAATATTTCAATTGTTAAATTTGTATCACAAAAACTTTTATTGATAAGAATATTAATAAATGTCCCAAAATTTATGTTATTTTAGATCATAATGACATGAAAACTATTGATAATTTTCACAAAATTATTATAACTAGGCACATTATTTCTGGTTAAGCAAGCTGAATTTAATTAAAAATAATACTTTATGTGCCTTTACATCTTCCACTGAAAATTTGCTTATGCAAGCAAAATTGACAGGAAATAATTTTAACAAAATATTCTAAAACAAACTTTGATAATTATCGTTTCTAGTAAGACATAAAGGTCAAATAATCATAAATCATTAGCTTTATAGATATATTATAACTAGTAAAAGAAAAACATAATTTCCTAATAAAAAAAAACCAATTGTAATATCAAAATCACTAAGTATACTCAAATAAAAACAGAAACAAATATTTAAGTACTCTCATCAATTATTTATTACGAAAAAGAAATAATGAAATGAATATTAATAATCATTCGTTTTTTACTAATAATTTATTCAATTTGATGAAACCTTTAATACTGATTTTCTTCTTAATTTCTGTAAAATAAAAATAATCTTAATAGACTCTTATTACTATTAGACTATATAATTAAAAAAAAAACTTAAATGAGTATCATGATAAACGACAGTCATATTTATAGATTCAAATATGACAATCAGGTTCGTCTATATTTAACTAATCACGATTTTAACATTACGAAAAAAATGAGTTTAAATATAAAAATTTTTTTGCTGTGTCATTATTTATCTTGAAATTTTATCTCAATTAATGACTCGATGATTATTATTCGTAAAAAAAAATTATACAATTATATAATAACTATTTCGTCATTGATATACTATATATTATTTGTTGAAGAATTATAACTCGTCCTTTTTTATTAAGATATTGTAATACATATTTATCCAACAATTTTGTCTATGTTTTCCTAATCGTTAAGATTAGTTTATTTTATCATCTTTTTTTCTATTTAGCTAAAAAAAGTGAATAATGTTTTTTGTTAGATTAATATTTAAAAAAAAACTTACAATAGCTTTAGTTTTTTACTTTAATATCTGAATATTACTTTTTTATAGAAAAACGATAAAACCAGACACGTGAATGTCTCATGTGAATACAAAATCATTCAATGATTCATGTTTTTTTTATGTTAATCAATTTATTATTGATATTTTTCTAATACTTTTTTTTGTATTTTAATGTTAAATCTTTTATTTTATTTATTTATTTATTTATTTTCTTTTATCACGACATCTTCGAATTAATATTTTTATAAAGGAGAAAAGCCGGATTTTGATTGTTCAGAGTGCTTTGATTGCCTATTGGTTGTCAAAGATTGTCTACATCTTTTCATATTGAAAAACAGTTAGCTGAAGATTTTTGCCAAAAGACTTTTGAGATCGAGAAGTTTGAATCGATTATTATTCCAAAGGAATTAATATCTTTTTCATATGTGATGCTACTTCCCCTCTCCCACCTACAGTAGGCAGAAAAAGAGGGTTAGAAGCAATTTCCAGTTGTTAAATCGATTTTGAATCAAGATTATGTGCATTATGTAGGCCTTAATGAACTATGAACATTTTGAAAAAAATTCGTGCTTTTAACTTATTTCTGTCGAAATATTTAATTTTTATAGTATTTTTTACCAAAAACCTGTGGTTTTCCTCAGGTTCAGCTGAAAAATCAATTTTCGAGCTACAACTTAAAACTTTGCATGGAGAAAAGTCATAATGAGACTAGCTTATTCTGAAAATTTCAGATCTTTGAGCTTCTTCTATCCCGAGATACAAGTACAAGAAAAAATACTCTTTTTCACATCACTTATAGCACAAAATGTTCAGTGCTCATATTTAAGAATAAGAGCAACCAAGAAGTTTGAAATTTTACGGATCGACTAGTTTTATTGAGATCTCTCTCTGTGCAAAGTTTCAAGTAGAAATCCAAAAGTTAATTTTTCAGATGAATCGGAGGAAAATTACGGCGTATTGGTAACAAAAATGCCGTAAAAATCAAATATCTCCACAAGGGTTCAACGGCACACCTTTGCGCATCTATTGAAGATAGATCATGACACATTCTATCACAAGATAAATTAAGATTTGAATTTAAACTCCCGCAAAATTTCATAAACGAATAAGATTATGGGGCAGTGGCTTTTTTCACTATACTGATGGTAAATTTTTGATCTTGTTATAATCTAAAGAACTTCAGAAACTCTTAATGGCGTATAATATATAGTAACTATAAGACAGTGTATAGCTACATAATAACTAACGGATGTAACTAAAACGTTACTGTAATATGCAGGTTTTACTTATATGGTCTTACAAGTAGTATTTACTTATTTTATATACTCTATGACGCCGGCAATTTAATAGATACTTGCTTTCAAGCATTATTTAAGATACAGTAAAATACAGGGCCACAGCAGCTCCAACGTTAGCTACAATAAGTGTTTAAATGTCGAAAGTTTATTTTTCCTCCTATTTGCCCATTGTGCTTTTGCATTTTTCTCGCCCCACCCGCTCATCATTATCACATTTGTCACGTGTATTTTTGTTCGGCATGATCCGAAGTTATTGAATTAAGTGAGGAAACCGTGAACTTTCTATATTAAAGAAATTATTACTACTATCTGGAACCATTCAGCTTGATCAATACTAAGTTTTCTCTATTATATCTGTATAAGGTGCAGACAATGCAAGATATACGTAAAAATTGTTTTTTTCTTTTTTTACACATGATTTGATAGAGCGTGAGGTGCTGATTACAAAGAACTAACTTTTAGCTCTTCTACATGTTTCTTTCAAGTCAAAAAAACCGTGAAAAACTTGGAAAACGTTAGTTATCCAAAAACGGAGTTTGGACTCAAAATCTCTAAAAGTTCCTATGTTTCTATTCTTGAAACTTTTAGAAGATATTATTTTCAGATTCAGCATTATAATCTGATTTTAGAGAAGATCAGAAATCGCCGTTAACTAAAAGATTCTTCTCTTGTTAACACTTCGAATATCTTCCATTACAATACTGATAGAGTAATTTTCTATACTTATCTAATTTTTCTGAATAAGGGAGAGAGCTCAATGTTTTATATCATCTGATTTATCATACCAGCCTTCATAAAAGTATACATCGTTTTTATTTTATTTTATGTTCTCGACCGAGAAACATTGCTTTTACTGATACCATAAGAGAACGGGGAGGTCATTTTCACATAACATGTGCATTTTTCACCTAAATCGAATGAAAATTTCTTTCCAATGATAAATCCCGATCAGAGACCAAAAATGGATCGAATATAGATGTCTGTATTTGGTATATTTTTTCAATTATTTCTTGAATTTTACAAATTAATAAGAATAATATTCATTTGTCTGATTATTTCATGGAACATGTTAAAATGCATTGATAACTGTTACACGTTCCTCTGGTGCGTTATAATGCGTTAACAAAAAGTTAAACGCATCAAAACTAGTTGATTTCTTGTGGTCATCGAGTGAACGAGTTATAACGCATTGTTTTCTACTATTTTCATCTCTCACGCATCAAAACAGCGTTTTGACGTTTATGTGTCTACATGGGATCACAGAAATTTATTTTATTTGCTTTGTTAGTCTATTCACTTTTTCTATGAAAATTTATAAGTCAAGCCAACAAATCGTTTTGATGATCCAACACAGATATTTTATGATTGCTATAACTTAATGAAGTAACGTTTCTCTTGTGAAATAGACTACTGCCATAAAAAAGTCAAAACTATATTCATTTCGGATATGATAGTCGCAGAGTTATTTAATTTTAATGAAATTAAATTTAAAAGAAAGTAAACTCAAACTTAAGATGAAGCATCAAATATTGAAAAATCCTTTATTAATTGTTAACTATTCATATAAAATGTTAAGTGATAAACTACCAATTAATTTTGATTGATAAATATTTAAATGTGATTTGTTAGCCTTTAATATTACGTGTTCAAAGGATACGTTAACAGTTAATTTAGACGTTTAACTATGAAGATGATCTGTTACTTTATTAATATTAAGTGTTAATGTTAAGTATTTAAATTAACTACAATTAAAATAAAAGAATCACTCTTGCTATTAGTAATCGAAAATACATGCTGAAATTACAAGTAATTATCGAGATTAGAAGTCTTTCTATGTTATATCTCAATAAAGTAGATCAAAACTCAAGATAATTAAATTAAAACTTGGTTCAGATATAGAGTATATTGGTTCAACATAATGAGTAATATAGCCTTTTCCATAATGGACGTGCGGCATGCTCTGCTCTCTCGGCATCTATAAGCTCTTGTGTATCCAGTATACGTCTTCCAGACGTGAGATCGATGGTATGTGGCCGCATGAACGGTGTTCTCTTCCATATTTTCCAAACAACATAACACAAAATAATAACAGGAGCACCAAGATAGGCTTGGAAGAAAGCGGCAGCATTTGGAGACGCATCTAGTGGAAACATAGCTATATAGAATTGAGCAACCAGACATAAGATGTTCAGCAGGAGACCAAAATAACTGCCTACTACACCCAAAGGTGCTACAAAAGGAAGCTCGTCCAGAGTGTGACCCTGTGCTTTCCATGCCAGTCGAAACATGATATGACATGCACAAATTGAGCCCCAAGTGAAAAATGATGAGAGACCCGAAAGAGCAAGCAACCAATTAAACACTTGAGGACCAACATTTGCACAGTTGATATAGGCGATGAATCCCAACAGCATTGAAAGCACGACAGAAGAAAGTGGGCGACCTTTTCGATCGATATAAGCGAGTATCTTCGGAGCTTGACCACATTCGGCAAGTGCACAGAGTGTTCGAGATGCGCCGTAGACAGAGGAGTTA
Organism: Macrotrachela quadricornifera; assembly: GCA_022393335.1. NCBI lineage: Eukaryota > Metazoa > Rotifera > Eurotatoria > Philodinida > Philodinidae > Macrotrachela > Macrotrachela quadricornifera. Next base: position 8,134 of record JAJEKB010024804.1, on the reverse strand, counting down.
CCTACCGAAAGAACAGCACAAAGAATAACAGCATTGAAGATCGAAGGTAATACTTTAATGCCCGCATCTTCAATGGCGATTACGAAAGGTGATGCAGATGCATCATAACCTGATGATCCATTGAGAAGTCGTGCGGATGTGTATGGTACTAAACAGCCAATGAGTGTCAGTGAGACAATGTAAAATAGTGTTATTCTCCAAAACACTTGTTTTGTTGCTCGTGGAATGGTCTTTCGTGGATTAGCTGTTTCAGCTGCCGCTAACCCAACAAGTTCTGTACCTGAAAAAGCAAAGGCGGCAGTGATAAAAACGGAGCACACTCCTTTGAATCCATTCGCAAATGGTCCAGGATCATGCCAATATTTTCCTCCTAGATACTTGTGATTTGGACCACCTCCCAATACAAGAACAATGCCGAGAACAATAAATCCAAGAACGGCAATTACTTTAAGGACGGAGACGAAGAATTCAATTTCTGCATACCCACGAACACCAAAGAGATTGATGATGAGAAGTACAACAAGAAAAATAGTGATCCACACAGCAATATTGACAGATGTTGTCCAATAGTTGATGACTAGTCCAGCTGCTGTCAGCTCTAGTGGCATAACAATAAGCCAGTTCAAAGCATAGTTCCATCCCATTGCAAATCCCCATGCAGGATCAAGAAAGCGAGAACCGTGAACAGCAAACGAACCAGAGACAGGAAAGACAACACTGAGTTCTCCAAGTGCCATACAGACATTGAAAAGCATAAATCCGATGATACAAAAATTAAGAACGAGTGCAGCAGGACCACCACTTGCAAGAGCGGAGCCTGAACCAACGAAAAGACCAGTGCCAATTGATCCGCCTATAGCAATCATCTGTAAATGTCGATTTTTTAATGTTCGATGTAAGCCATTTTCGTCCTTTTCCACATCATCATCTTGCGCCTTCTCTTGATCTAATTCTTTCAGTTCAATGAAAGCATTTCCACGAGACGGTGCAGGTTTAAAAGAGTCAATTATGCGTTGAAATACATTTGTTTTGGGAATTGTAATCAAAGTAGTGGTCATTTTATCTGGCATGTCACCTACTGAAAATGTTGCCATCCTTGGTTGTTGCTAAACCTACTTCAATAAAAATATTATATTATACATACAAAGATTTAAAGTGAGTGCGACGCTTTTCTATATTTGAAAGAAGTAGCAATATCTGCTATAAAAAGTATTGTATGATAGTGATCGATGAATGAATTGATCAATTATTTAATCAATAGCATTCTTGCAAATTTTCAAAAAATGTGCTCTCTTTTGTTTTTTATTAAGTTTTACATCATTCCAATTGTGTATTTTGTCACATAGAAGACAGTACTATATAGAGGAACGCAAGAAATAATCTAAAGCAATAGTACTAATAGAACAAAAGAAAAATAGAAAAGAAGATACACGAAAGTGAGACTAATGTAACCTTATTTTATGAGGGAAAAGCGTGAGTGAATGCTTATCAAGTTATTTTTTACAAATGGCTGTTCAAAATGAGTCATATCAAAACTAATTATCATAAATAACCTAAAGGAAAATCAATAGAAATCTGCACGTTATCACCGACAATGTTTTTCTATTCTAGTGCGTGTCATATTACAATTGGTTTTAATGAATGATTGATTGATATGTCTCCGTCAAAATTCGGAAAACTAAGATTTTTTGCTTTTGTTTTACTGCATCAAAAAATGAAAACGAATAATCAGTGTTTGATTGAGTTATGATGAAGAAATTAACAGACTTTTGCAAATTCATAATTATGTGTACATAGATAATGTGCAAAAAACTGCACATAATCTAACGTACTGTGTGCTTTATTCAAGCAGCCGACATAGTAAGATCTGACACGCCTGTCATGTATATTGGCCATGATACACTCTCTTTTCTCTCTCATGCATTCGTTTTGCATTCATACTCCTCTCACATTTTCCCTCCATCTTCCATACGTTTTGTTCATTTTGCTTCAATATCCGCACATTCTTTCTCTTCTTTCTTGAGGGTATATATAGTTGGTGTTTCTCTGCTTGACTATGTGTCTTTTATTCTTAAATTATCGTCTGGTTGAAAATAACGGAAGATTCATTGCAACGTCGAGTATAACTTTGATCTATCTTACAAAAGAATTATCCATCTAGCACTTAGTTGATCAAAATATTTTTTTTATTAAAATTTTCAAACTATCAATTATGAATGAAAACGTCGTATTACTAGTCGTTTGTACGTTCAATGACTATATTTATTAAAAAAATGCTTGCTATCTAGCATTGACCCTTCCATTATCAAAGATTGCATGCAATATAAAATCTACTGTTTTTAAAGGAATGCTTTTGTTGTTGCATATTAATTAAAAAAAACTCTCTTAATTCTATTTTCGCATTCTATGTTTGTTAAAATCACACAGTTCACTTTATCTGACTTTAATGATCACTGATGACGACATGCGGAAAATAGAACTATATAGTTTATTTTTTTCACATAATCTTATTCACGCTCAATTCTAGCACATTTTACTCACTATACAAATATAACCTTGCTTAGCTTTTGATGTCAAATAAGAAAACGACCTTTATTTAAATCTGTTGTCTTCCCTACTTCACTGAATACTCATACTTTTTCGTTTCTACTTACTTCGAATGTATTTTTATTAAATATACGTCTTCTCAAACAACAAGTATAAATGAATAAACTCGTTTTTGAAATGCTCCCTCTTGTCAACGTCGTATTGATGTTGTGCTAATAAATGAGTTCTCTCTCCTTCTCCATTTTCTTCGATCAATGAAGCAGAACTATCTGTTGTATAGCTTCTGTTACCATAAAACAAATGAATTACCTCACACCTCAGCTAATGAATAATAAAAGACAATTAGCATGCATTTTGTTCGGCAAAAAAACAACATTCTCAAATGTCTCAACACATTTATAATGTTATTAAATCGATACACATTTTATAAAAAATCCCTTAAGAAATTTCTCTCAGTTTGATAAGAGACTTTTGGAATGTAAAAGTCCAAATTTCAGACACATCATTGATAAGGTCAAAAACTTCACGTTGAAACAACCATGACCTTAACTCAGTTCTTGTAACCTATTCAATACTTTTGTATCATATACTTCGTATACTGAAAATGATTAAGATCATGAAGAGTAAGTTTGGTACTTTGCCTTTATTTCAATTTACAAGAGTAAAGTAAAGTTAGACAACAATATTTTTTAATACATAAATAGAAAAATTTAACTTTTCAACTTTACTTTACCGAATAAATTCCATAAGGAGACTTCCAACTATGATTATAGTCATTGAAATTGAAGGCATTGGTATCGTTTTTGTATTGGGACGGTTGACGAATACAAGGTTTTCAATGATACTTCGAGTATATTGAGCAATATTGTGCAAAAACAATTTTCTTAGGTTTCAATAATATTTTTTTCTTTTGTTTTTAAGTTTTGATCTTGAGCAAAATATCTCAAGATATTATTTGATTCAATCAAAAAATATAATATGTTGCTCATAAAACACTCACTAATGATCTTAAATCTTAGTCAAAGATACGCACGTTCTGATCTCAAGATTAAATTAAGAATGTCCTTATTAAATGAGCGAATTCATAGTTTCAACTTATTTTATGACTTTACTCAATATGTGTTCAGTATGAAAGAAAGTCTCCTAGGCATTGCCAGTCACTGATGTTCCTTGTTATGATAATTCGGAATGAAATAATGTTAAAGAAGAATCACTAACTGTTGATTGCCATCATAGTCACTTCGATTTAGTAATCTATTCCACTGGCCTATATTAAACTGAACATCTTTTAACAAAAGTACCCCATTATCATTTATGTACAAATTTATCATTTTTATAGATTTCATTACTGTTTTAATTTCAAGTTTTAGAATAAACAACAACGCATTTTCGTAAAGTATTTTTCTGATTTAATTGATTACAAAGAAGAACTGATCATATTTCCATTTGTATATGTGATGAAAATCTTTATTCATCAACACACTATTGGTCATGATGTAGGCGTATTTGCATATGCAGAAGATGGCAACAATAACAATAATGAAAGAGTTCATAATAAGTAATCAAATATCCCATTTTTAAAATGAAAATAAATTAGCTTATGTCATTTGTTTCTTGTTTTTTTAGATAACAAATTCATCTTTTTATGCTAACAATAATGTCTTCTTTGAAAAAGGAAGAATAAAAAGATTACTTTTCCAAGTAAAATAAATATATCACATCAACGTACCAAACGTTCCAGTTCTTATCAGTAACGTCAAATGATTCGTTGATTAAATAGCTTACTATTGTATTTACTTAATTGTAACAGATATATATACATCATTTTGTTATTCAATATTACATTTTTTTGTAGAATATAATGACAAATTCACAATTGGACGCCGATATGGCGAATGTCGAAATAGTCGATAAACCAAAGTCAAAATCAAAATCTAGTATTACAGTTGATCAGTTTTTACATAATAATCAGAGAAAACAATCATTTTCTAGAGACAAAAATTCTTCTTTATAGTGCAATGGTTTTATCAGCTTAGGTATAGAATATTATTGTTGTTAAATACATTTGAATTGTTGAATATTTGATCTTCTGTAGGGTGATCGTATGTGAAATTTTACAGTTGGGATTTATTTTATTTCTCTCAATCTAAGTAATCTTCAAGGAGTAGCTATCAATGGTATTGTACTTAATTTAGCTGTGATTTTCTTTGGTGCAACTATTGGTGATTGGACTGATCATAATCGTCGTTTACTAAGTAAGAAAAAAAAAATATGATTTTTCATTTAATATTTTTGATTGTCTTTAGCTCTTAGAAAGGCATTATATGCTCAAAATTTATCTGTTGCTTTAATGGCTGTTTTAGTTATTATTGCTTTATATAATCAATCATCTCTTCTAGCATATTGGATGTTTATAATTCAAGGTTATTAGATCTTATACTTTTTTAAAATTATCTTGCATTTCTTTTCGTACTTTAGGTTTTTTAATTGCAATCGGTATTATTTAGTATGGCATGTAAAATAGCAATATCAAACGATTAGGTCGTAGGATTATATGACGCTGATCAACAAACTTTATCTAGTAAAATTTTTCAAGGTTTTTTATTTGGAATTCTAAGTTATTCATGATTCAAGTAGGTACAAATGCAACGCTTCATCGAATTGATCTTATTAGTAATGTATTAACACCGATTTTAACAGGTGCTGTTATGGCATTTACATCACGATGAGCTAGTGCGATATTGATTGCTAGTTGGAATGTTATTTCACTTATTCTTGAACTTTTCTTATATACAAAAGTTTATGAATCAGATAAAGATGTATTAGCTACAGATAAAAATGAAAGTAAATAAATGTGTTATATACTAGATCAATTGTCCTTTTTTTTCAATTTAGAAACATCGGAAAAGAAAAAAAAATAACAGTAAAGTAAAGATTTTGATATTAACTTATGGATCTTTATCAATTTGTTAACCTGGAATTCCACTTGCATTACTCTATATGACTGTTTTAAGTTTTGATTCTGTAACACGAGATAAAGATTTAAATCGAATATATAATCATTTGAAATTGTTTTTATAGCTTATGTAATTGAACAAGGCTTATCCGAAGTTATTATGGGTGTATTAGATGGAGTAGGATCAATTATTGGAGTAATGAGTACCCTTATTTATCCAATTCTTGTGAAACGCACAGGTCTTGTATGTACAGATGTTATTAGTTTTTGGTCCGAATTTTCCGTGTTAATTGTTTGTTTATTATCATTGTTCGTTTATGGAACATCATTTACTCCATTTCAATATCTTACAATTGGCTCATGTCATCATTATAATACAACAAATACTAATAGTACAATCAATTCCAAACTATCCGTCCTTTTATTAGTCATTGGTATTACACTTAATCGATTTGGTAACGATTTTTCCATTGAATTTTTATCTATTCTTTTTCTTTTTGGTACTAATAGGATTATGAATTGGAGATCTGACTGTAAATCAATTACAACAAGAACGTGTTCCAGAAGAAATTCGTGGTCGAGTTGGTGGTACACAAAACTCATTGAATCAAATTTTTAATATGCTTCGTTATATCCTTATTACTGCTTTACCTCAAATGTCGCAATTCGGTTATCATTTTTGTTTATCTGTCTGATCTGTATTTACTGCATCAATTATTTATACCATTTGGTCATGTTCATCTGCTTCACATCTTGTTTCATCTGCTGCTGATATTGAGATGAATGAAATAAATGTTGATGTACCACTATCTTATGAAACTCGTCCTGAAAAAGAAGAAGAAGAAGTAATCTTTATCTTCATGGTAACAAATCACAAAATTAATTTTATTTATATATTTTATTACAGTGACATTTCATATTTTGAGGCAAAAAGTTGAAAATGTTTGAAATTAACTACAGCTTTCGCTATACAATGTTAATTTCGACGTTTAGAAACTGTTAGCGTTCACAGATGACTCCACATGATGCTAACTTTTCACATATGTGTTTCTTTTCTTTCCTATATCATACTTTAAAAAATACCATATGTCTTACAGGACGGTTCGTCTGTCTTATTTCCATATAACGCTTAAATCGGTCATCCATTGACGTTTGGCACGTCTATCTGAGACACATTATACGTCTAACAAAAAATACGCATCATGCGTCTTACCTACACGTGCCAAGCATTAGACGGAAATAAGACGGGCAAACTGTTTTGATAAATGGGTGGACCATCATGTAAGACACATGACATCTTTTACAGTGCACACATATATCATATCGCTGATCATTATGTTCTCATGATGACCAACTCTACTACGTCCTTTCTTTTCCTTTCTATTGCGTAAGTTGATTTTCCTATCTCTCGTTATATAACTTCTTGTTTTTCTCTTTTTTCGTTGTTCGTTGTTTTTGTTAGTCTTTCTCTATATTGTCTCTGTCTTTTTTGTTGTGCGGCTTGTGATTTTTCATTTATTAACTTTTGTTAATAAGTATACTGTGAAGACCCACAAACTTCTGTTCTTTTTCATGGAATTACCTTTGTACTAGTTTTATTACATTTGTAATATATATTCATTAAGATCACTTCCCTCGAAAAGTATCAATTTTCGTTAAAAATTTCGAAATTGAGATTAATACATGGGAAGACAGTCCGTCTACAGATCTTTCAGAAATGACATCATTTTTCCTCCAAAACCTCATCTCTGGCCAAAAATTTTTGATGATTTGAATGATCTGTCTCTTAAAAAACACAATTTTACTATTTTTTTTAAATAGATTTGTTGTGTTTTCCCATTTTATGATTGCCTGACCGCGTAATTCAAATTTTCCCGTCCAGCCTCTTTCAATATATACATATGTATAAATTTTTGTTTAAAAGAGTATATCAAGATATAGTACCTGGCGAAGTAGTTTTTATTATATATATATTCTTTTATACGAATAGACACCTATTTTTAGAGTTTTTCAAGTCATTGAACTTGACATTTCTTTAGTCCGCTTAACAAATAATAATTTGAAAAAAAAAGAATTCTGATAGGCATTACATCATGACATACTCTTTCAAAAAAAAAATGGAAATATATTTAAGGAACCTGAAAAGAGAAAAATGAGTTAGCTAATGCGCTACTTTTGCCCTTGCTTGATTCATTTCTCTGTTATATGTCATATTATCGAGCTGAACATTTTACTATAGCCTCTTCACATCAATAGGATACAATAATGTCAAGCATGAATAAACAATCATTTACTTGTTCCTTTTGAATGATGTGACAAGTACTTTTCTTTGTATTTGACTTATAAGACAATAATTATATGTTTTATTCTCTTTGCTTTTGACGTTTTACTTAGTTTACTCTTTCATTTATTTTCTTCACTCATCGATATATTATCGGAGTGTACGTGCTGATTCAGCATGTACCAAGTTTGAAATAGATCAGAGGATTTGGATTCGAGTCTTATTAAATTTGGTTTTGATCGGATGCAAATCTCAAAAGATTCGTTTAAGTTTCCAATTCATTCATTTTTACTCTTCTTAATCTCTTTTGAATGTCTATAACAACAAATCTTTCGAATCTAGTTGAATCT
>JAJEKB010024784.1:0-13671 GCA_022393335.1 Macrotrachela quadricornifera | reverse complement strand
CATATCATGTCAAACGAGGGAACATTTCCAGATGCCTCGTTCTGATTGCGTTCGCTCATAGATTATACAGTAGATAACGTCGAGTAGGTAAAAAGCCTTGAAAAATTTCAGTCGATGACTTTTCTTTCGAGAGTTATAATCAGTTTTCTGATTTCCTGGTGAGAACTAGCATAACAAGAAAAATTCAGAGCTCTGATTAGAAAACTTATAGGGAGCTATAATTTTGTTTTGCCTATCAGTTTAAAGATCTCCTATATATTCTGAAAGTTTTACATTCTGATCACTCTCTTTTAAAGTTATAAAAATTTTTTATCAGTAAAGAAAATTCTGTTATTTTCTCTTAGACAGCTTATATGGTGTATTACACGCTGCTTTTTTCAGATAAATCGAAAAGTTCTGTAACTGGGGAAGGTAGTGATAGAAATGTGAAATTTTCAGAATATATAGGGAATCCTTAAGCCTACAACCGAAGCAAAATTATAGCTCACTATAAGGTTTGTAATCAGAGCTCTGAATTTTTCTTGTTATGTTAGTTTTCGCTGACAAATCAGACAACTGACTAAAACTCCCGAAAGAAAAGTCATCGGCTGAAATTTTTTAAAGCTTCTTACCTACTCGAGGATATCTATCGTATAATGTATGAACGAATGAAATCAGAGCTAGTCACCTGAGAATATTCCCTCGAAAGTGAGATATTTCAAGTGTCAATAAATGATCGATTTTAAACATTCTATTGGAATAAGATGACTGAACTATCTACTACAATATGTGGTATTTTATTAGAACGTATGTACTTGTCAAAATAATTTAAATGGTCGACTCCACGGAGTGCAGTTAGCCACATTATTGCTTTTTACTTACTTAGTTGTCATGACAAATTCTTCTTCTTTTTCTCGACGCATGAGTCATGATTTAAATCATCCGCTCGTTCTTCGCAACTAAGCATCATTTCAAACTGAAAAAAAGTTTATTGAGATTAGCAATAATTAACAGTTAATGGTTTTCTTTTATGGTCTTACGTGACTCAGTCTTCAAATGCCCATTATTATCTTAGATGCTATGTGCATATATACATTAATTATCATGGTGTGTGACCTTAATTAATTCATGATGAAGTTTTGAACGTTTAGAAAAATTTTTCCATGGCTTATACAGACGAGGTGTGAAGAGCGGTAATGAATAGCTGAGCCGATATATCTGAACGCAATTAAACTTCATTATGATCTGCTCTTTGCGAGATTAAGTTTAGAAAGAGCAGATGTCGTATGAAACCATATTGGATACTTTTCGAACTCTGTAGTCAGCCATCTTTTGCTACTCGAACTTGATTCGAGTGATGGTCTAGTTTATTACTCTTTTTATATGTCATTAGTAACTCCCCCATTGATAGAATCGATGAAGCGATATTTCATACTGTAAAGGTGTGCTATATTTACGTAGTATGTGTGAATAATTGGAGTATGTCCATGATTCTCATTGGTGTATTAAATTAAAACTAATCATATAAAACAATGTGATCGTAGAATAACATCGTATTTTTCTCTAGTTAAGATAGATATAGTTGTATTAAGTAGTCAATATATAAATAGTTGGTATATCTTAAAAGAGTAATTTGAAAAATAACAAAATTATAAAAAAAGAAATAATGTCTGTTAGTGCTCATGATGGTCTTGGTGCAAAATTATTGGCAGGTGGTCTTTCCTGTATGTTTATATCAGCTATACTTAATCCAATGGATGTTATTAAAGTTGTTTTACAAACTCAATCACAATTAAAAGCTCTTGATAGTCATCCACATCCAGTAAGTGATTTAATATTACATCCTTCTCGTTCTTTATATGCAAATGCTCGATATCATGGTGCTTGGCATGCAGCTCAATCAATCTATTATGAACAAGGCTATGGTCGAGGTTTAATGAAAGGTATAACAGCATCAATGTTACGTGAAGCAAGTTACAGTAGTATTCGTATGGGTTTTTATGACTCATTTAAAGCTCTTTTAGCTCCACAAGGTACAGAAAAACATGAATTTAGTTATTGGCAAAAATTACTTGCTGGTGGTGGATCAGGTGCGATAGGAAGTTTTATTGCAACACCGACTGATCTTGTTAAAATTCGTTTTCAATCATATTCACCACGTCATAAAAATCCATATAAACATACATTTGATGCATTTTATCAAATATTTAAATATGAAAATGGAATTTATGGTTTATATAAAGGTGCAACACCAACTATAGTACGTGCAGCTATGTTAACTGGTGCACAATTAAGTTCATATGATGAAAGTAAACGAATCATGCTTCGCTCAGGCTATTTTGAAGATAATCCATCAACACATATAATTGCAAGTATATTTAGTGGATTATTAACAACAACAGTAGTTAATCCAGCTGATGTAATTAAAACTCGAATTATGTGTGATACTACAACAAAAACAGCACTTTATAAAAATCCACTTGATTGTGCTTATAAAACAATGATTAAAGAAGGTCCATGGGCATTTATGAAAGGATGGTTACCAAATTATTTACGTCTTGGACCACATTTTCTTGTTTCATTGCCATTAGCAGAATTTATTCGAAAATCACTCGGTGCTGATTCATTCTAAAATACTCTATTCGTCATGATTGAGGAATCTCATTTATATTGATATTAATGTTTTTTGAATCTCATTTAAATTTTTAGTATCTTTTAATAAAAACTAAATAGAAAATTTAATTTTCGTTAAATAGGTTATTAAAAATAATTTCAAGTAAAAAAAATATTTTTGCTAAGTTTTCTATTTGAATTCTAAGTAAATAAGTTTAACTCTCTAGGGAAAGTGGGTAGATAAACAGTTTTTACTAAGTAAAGAGACATAAATATCTAAGTAAGAAATTTAATTATACAGTTATTGTATTGATGAAGCTTTTGTTGCTCTTCGTAACCATCCTCGTTTTCTTTTATGACTCAATAGTACATCCTTTACTGCTCGAGGCGAGTTGCAAAATATATTCCTTCAAGAAATTTGGATAAGTGTAAATTCTATTTTTCAATTCTGATGTATTCTCTGGTAAAGTTACTTTCCATATTCCAAATTGAAGACCTTTAAATTGATCCATTGATGTTCATTTTTTTCTGTTGTATTTTATTTTTGGATTTCACGTTTTGTTTTCAATGATATTTGTAATATTTTTTTGGAAGATTTTGCAAAATGATATGCATCAGTCCATTTTTTCAGTATATATGTTCGTTCTGTTAAAAATTCAATTGGATCTGTTCGATTCTCATTGCGAGACTTACACCAATTATTTACAGTATCATTTACTATTGTAAAAAATCTTGATAATATATGCCTTTCTCGAAGTGTGTTTTCATATCTTATTACGCGATTTATTAACTCTAACGCATTGTTTGTACTAGATGTAAAGTTATGATATCTTTCATATCATGAATCAACGGTAATTAACCATTCATTCTCGAAATATTCTAAGAAATTTTATTCCTTTAGTTTTCATTTTCCTATAAATATTGATGAAGCATTCTTGAAAACTGTCTCTGATTCACATAGTTGTAACTTATTAATATCATCCAATAGTTCAGATTTTGTTTCAACATTATTGATATTCTTAACTCTTTCGTTGATATGGCGGTGCATGTACACCCAACACATTTCCATTTTGTTTTTATTAAATATTTTTATAGATGCATTTCCTATAGCACTAGATCCATCAGCTATGAGTACTTCAAGTTAATATTTGTAGTCAGTGAGTTTCTCTACACTATCGCAAAAATAAATTTGAAATCCTTTTGTTTTTCATCACTGCAGACCGCCAGTACAAAAGAATTTAAGTTTCAATCATAAACATTCATGCCCACTACAAGTATAAAAGAGTTCTTCCAGCTGAATTTATAAGTAGCGTCAGTATGCAGCCACGTTGATGCTGCAGTGGTTTTTAGTAACCTAACGATTGATAAAATAAAGGAATCTTAGTATCATCACCAACATCATCATCTTCATAATGAACATCAAAGAAAACAATAAATGGTTCATCTTTAGATTGTGCTAATTGTGATTTTTCTACACATCGTTGATCGATTCTGATCAGCTTCTATATCGTTGTATCGCGACTAACTTTCCTATTATTTTGAGAATCAAAATAAATTTCAATGGTACATATATTATCAGTAGATATTTATACGTTAAAACATATGGAATGTTTCAAGACATACTAAAAAAATATCAAGCAAAATACTTGTAGCGCTAAATTTGACGTAAGAAATGCGATCAGAAGAAGCCAAAAGAAGGCAATAGAGAAAAATATCAGAGACAACGAAAGGGGGAAAAACGAGTGAAATAATCATATGTAGCAAAACCACGTCAACATTGACAGAAGGAACACAAGAGAGAACAAAAATATTCATCTTATCTTTCGTAACCTTACTTTGTCTTAATCATAAATTTCTTAGTAATAATAATTCTCACTTCTCGAATTTGTCTTATAATTATGATTTCAATTTATTAACTTAACGGAAAGATGTCTTATTTCTATATTAATTACTAAACGTAGTAGATATTTTTATTACTGAGAAAAATTAAATTGACTGAACGTTGAGTGATTCCACTTGGCAAACATGTTATTTACTGAGCAAATACAACATTTTACTTAGCAAAAATTATATTAGCATTTAAGCAATTCTATTGCGCAAAGAAATTGTTGCCTTTTCTTAGTTGTTTTGAGAATGTTTATCTAGTTGATGTTATGCATTTAAATTATTATTATCTCGTATTATTTTTTTAAAGAAACCTAGTCAGGATTTTTCAGGTTCTTCTTTATGATATGGACTTTTTTTTCAGAATAAAAAGGTATATTTACTTACTTTATTAGTTTTTATTGTCTTTACAATCTCAATTATTATGGCTCCTTTAAATATTAATGTGAAAGTGAACGAATGTTTTATTAAATAAAATATTTTCTACAATATTCTGCTCAAAATTGAATTGTAGAAGATCGATCTCTACTAATATGAACAATAATTTGTAATCCATCGAATTAGATACAATTCTGCATGCTGGTTTTTTTTTAATGATAATGTAACTCTTTTTTTCATAGTTAGTTTTTGATAAGATTGTAGACTTGTATAATCATGATGTTGTTAAGGAGCGTTGAAAATTCTATTCAAAAACTTTAAAAATTATCATTTTCTATTCCTTCGGAAAAGACCTATAAGTAATTAAGCCACATCATATTCAGGTAATGACGCAACATTATGGTCAAGGTAATTATGCAACATCAGATCCAGGTAATTACGCAATATTATGGTCAAGGTTATTACGCAAGATGGCCATGGTTATTGCATCACAATATTCAAGATGATTGCGCAATATCACATATATAAATAGATCGTTTTCTTTTCGTTGTAAATCATCTTCTCTTATCTTCATAAATGAACTATCTTTAGTTTCGATCAAAAAACACTACGTAACAATGTGCAATATTAATGAAAACATGTCGGTTATTTATCGTTCTATTGAAAAACATGAACAAAATCAAGCTCTTGATTTATGGTATTCTGTATTTGGAGGAGATAATCCAGGATGTTTTGAACGTGATTTTAATATTGAAACATCTCCAAATAATAAAGATGGCGACACAATCGGTGCATGGTACAATGGTGAATTAGTCAGTGCAATACATATTCGACGTATCTTACTTCATTCTCGTGATGATGATATGAAATATTTATGTGGTGGTATGTCTAATGTAGCTACATCATCAAAATATCGAAATCAAGGATTTTCGCGACATCTCCTTCGTTTAGCTATTGAAAGAATGAAACGAAATACTGAATTTGATTTATCAATATTGGGTACAGGATGTCCTAATCATTATTCTGTTCTTGGTTGGGAACAAATAGATCTACCAGATATAATTATTATAGAATGGAATAATTCTCATCCTGTTACAAACAATATTCAATGGCATTCAGCATCAGAATTACTTTCATCAGATAAACAATTATTACTTTCTATATATGAAACAAATCCAAGAGAATATCAATTTGATCGATCACCTTTGACAATATTTGAACATTGGATAGGTTGGAATTGGCAACTTCATAACGCTATTATCTATGTGCATCGTGATATAGAATCAGGTTATGTTGTAATCAGTAAACCAGATAATATTAATGATATTTATGTTTCTGAATGGCGAGCACCAAATGTTGATGTTGAAAAAAAATTATTAAAAATAGCAGCTGAAGAAATTTGTCGTCGTCAACAATATCAATCGAATATGGTACGTTTTCATGGTCTACCACAATATATAACAATGAATGAATTAGAAGAATGGGCTGGAAAAATAAAAATAGATTCAAATGATGATATGATGATACTTAATATTCGACTTTCCAATGAAATAATTGACAAAATAAAATCAGCTTATTCACAAGGTTCTGCAACATTTTGGCATGGGGATTCTTTCTAATAAATAATGAAGTTATTGTAATATCAAATGAAATGTTTTATTTTTAATCACATTCTCCGATTGATCAGCAGGTACCGGGATCTATTTTTTGGGATTTATTCGGAATTTTTAATAAATCCTCAGATCTTAAAATAAATTCCACATAACTTCTCTTGAGGGTGAGGGCGAAAATTAAGTGAGGATGATGGCAAGTGCGGGGGATATGGGACAAGAGTGAAGGTGCGTTGAAATACTAATACAGCTATAAAGTTTCAATAAATCCTCAATAAATAAATAAATCCCCAAAAAATAAGTCCCAGTATGCCCTCGTTTAGTTACTAAAAACTGAGCTAATTATTGTATGGAAAAAATTGTATTTCATGGGAACACATATATATACAAGTATCAAAAGAAAAGAAATTACAATAAAAAGAAGATTATCTACATCTGATGATGAATAAATTTTAGTTCTTGAAGGCAAGAAATTCAATTTCTCGTAAAACATACGTAAGAAATATTTCGTTGGATCCTCATCGAGATCTGAATGTAGATCTATATTCGGTCAAAAAAGAATATTCGTATTCTGGAGCCAAGCCTATCAGCATCTTATCGATCTCGACTCTCCTCCATTCCTAAATCTATCTACTTTTTTTTCTAGTAATGAGACTACTATTGTCTCGATCATTTTTCTTTTTTTATCTTATACATTCATTGTGATTTACATTTAAAGAGTTTCTTATTCGATGCAAATTTAATCTTAAGTTTTATAAACCGTTGTAACTGAATTGATTCAAATTATTCATATTTTATTATTACATCACACGTCATTTATCGAAGAAAAAAACGTTATACTCTTTGCTCTCTTCTCAACATGTGATGCCTCGTGTCTGAAGAAATAAATAAACGAACTTTATTCTTCTCTACTATCGGCATATTACCAAAAAAAAACAGCGTCATTCTTTATTTAACTTTTGTTTTTCATCCTCTGTGAACACATCAAACATAAATAAAAAGAGTGTTGCAAAAGAAAGGACCACATTTCAAGTAAAATTATCAAAACAGCAACACACATTTATTTTACATTCTCATTTTACTTTCACCAAGAAAATAATTTACAATGTCAGTAGCAATTGCACCTGATCGAAAACAAGAATCAGACGAAAATATAACAGGCGCACCCGATATAGCTGCTCAACAGATACGTGAACACCAAGCTGCATCGCAATCCTCATCACAACAACAACATGTTGGAGATCAAATTGGACAACAACAGCAATCTGGACCATCTAAAATATCTAGCGAACAAATTAATGAAAATAAAAGTGGACAAAATCAGACAAAGTCGTAGATGGGTGACACATAAATAATTGTAACAGTTCAGAACAGACTTTTGAATTTTTTGATTTATAAAATTTTTATCACATTAAACAGTTTTTATTCTGACAAATTGTCAAATCACATATACAGTGTGATATGAAAACAAAATTGTAAACTTATTGATTTGTAAACAAAAGAAATTTCAAGTTTCTTTTTAATGAAACATGGTTTTAACTGCTGTCGTATAAAATAGTTCTTACGATCGTTTTACTCTTTATTGAAGGCAAGCGATAACTTGGTCTTTATCGAATTGTCTAGAATTTAAGATAAAATATAACATTGATTCAAGCAAACATAATCAGACGAAATAGAGAGCACTGATTTTTCTTTAACCAATAATTTCAAAAAAACTAGATGATTGTTCGTCAATTCTGGTTAGAAATGAACCATTCTCGAATGAAAACGTGCCATTGTAGCAAAAATTACATGAAAAATATTTTCATTTAAAGCATTCGATTACATTGAATTCAAATAGCTTCAAATATTTATGATGCACTTGCTTGCATTAATAGTCATAAAGAATTTTTATCAATCATATCAATCTTTGTTCCTTCCTGAAAGATTCTAGATAAGAATGAAGATATTATAGTTGACGTTCACAATCCTCATCGCCCCCTATATTATCCTCAAGGTAGACTAGTATCTTCCAAAAGAACTGTTCAAACGGTTCTTAAGATCGGAACTAACATGGAAGTGCCATAGTTCTAGTTCCTGCACCACTATTTTATTATAATTCAATGAAAGGTTATGATATGTATGAAACTATCAAGAGTATTAAGAATAAGGTTTTTATTGAGAACTATTTTTATAAGTGGTGATAACGATAAAAAGTGAAAGAAAAAAAATTTCATGTGAATGAAATCCCAAAAATAGCTTTACTCGATGGAAATTCGAGAAAAATTATTTGTAATAATGCAAAAGAATAAATTCGATCTTCGTAATTGAAAGGAAAAAAATTATTTATATGTAACCATAGTCGTTCCTCTTCTTAACGTTACAACTTTTTTCTGTATTAATCATCAAATATTTAATTTGATTTAATTACTGCGAGTTAGTTTGTTGATGTCATCTTTATTATTGTCTTAACACATGTCAGTTAGAATTATTTTAGTCAAATATCAGAAGATACTAGTGATCAATAAAAAATATAGTGAAGACAAATATATATATCATTCTTACATTTCTCATAAGGAATCTGACAATTCATCATGATTTAAAAGAAAAAAAGTAAAGCAAAACATGTTTTATTATTGATCTAATTGTACATTCGTAACAGTATATAGTATAGGACATTAATCTTTTCAAATTTTTCTAGTGTTATTAAGATGCTTTTAGGTCAGAAGATAAAATCCAAAGCTTGGAAACAATTGGAATATTCCACTGCTCCTTTTTTTCTGGTTTTAAATCTGTTGATCAACTATTTATAACATGATAATTTTTACTATAATTGACGATTTTAGTTATTCATCATACTAAATATCTAATCTTATGTATATGTTTGTTGGGAAGTATCAAATAATATTTAGAAAGAAACATCTACTGAAACAAAGATGTGAAAAGTTAAATAATCCTTTGTTGTTTTAATTAAACATATGTCCTGTAGTGCATTCAATAATCGAATGTAAGGCAAATTCCTTCTATAGAAAGAATTGTTTGAAATAATTTTTTTTTATTAATGTATACTATTCTTGCTAGATACAAGTCGACCAACGTCCTCGTTCTATTTGTATATGATATATGAGAACATGACGAATAGAATATCATACATATATTAATGACGTAAATTGCCACGCCTTCTGGAAGCAATTTACAACTTATGCATGAATAATTTAACTTCGTTCTTTTTATAGGTATATATTGAGAAATAAATACACTTGTCCTTGTTGATTTTATTCTAACAATGGATCTTTTTTCTTGAATAGAAAATTGTACAATATGCATCATCTTGGAGAATTGGTATTAATTTTAGTGCCCTTTCCTTTAGCGTAGACGAATTATATCATTTACACCATTATGAACATTTTGACATCGAAAATCTGCATCATCATGGTATTGGAATTGGTGAATACAATGCACCATATGGTTTTCATAATCTACCTTATACTCATCATCATCATATTTTCTAACGGGGTATAAGCTCTTTATTTATTGTATATTTCAACAGAGATTTGAAATCATTATAAATTATTTAATAAATTTTAATAAATATTTTTTCATTAAATGAACATGATCATTCGATTTGAATTTGATTAAATTTTAAAGTTGTAAAACAGATAATAATAGAATAATTAAAAATTCTCCAAACTATAGATATAATACGAATGAAATTATTTTTAATTAATTATATATTTTTTAAGTTCGATAAAATTATTTAAAAAGATTAAAACTATCAATGCACTTTATCTAAATGTTCAAATTGGTTACAATCGTTACGTAAATTATTTCGATGCAAAATCAAATAAACATAAAATGTAAGATCACCCATGTAAAAACAACGTCTGAAGAAATCACAATGATTGATTCAAAAACCTTGTTAATCTTAATCGAGTTTTAAAAAATCGATTTCTTTCCAAAGATTCATAATAATTAAGTAAAAATCTCATAGATTTTAATCGATTATAAATGTAATCAATCAAAATCGATTTCGCTCCAAGAAATCCCACTATAATTAATAATAAGATGTGAAGCATCTATACTGTGACGCAGGACGAGTTTTCTTACTTTACTATATCCGTACGCATAAAAAATGCTGAATTTCTGAAGCTACGATCTTAAAAACCGAAGGTCAGAAAATTATGATTTCAACGCCGTATGAAAATATGAAGAGCAAGTTTATACCATTCGAAATCCGTTTCTAAATAGAGACTTTAATTTGTTCACGGAAAGCGTCAAAAAAAAAAAGACGATTTTTTTCAAACTTTAGTTTTTTTCGTTTTGAGATCATTACAACGAAAGCAAAGTTAGGCGCTACTCTTATATAACAACTGTTTGACAGTTGAAAGTGTAGCTGATGGTTAATAATTAACAAGAAAGATACTGAAATGACCAAGAAATATCCGTTGCATTGATGGAGATCTCTCAGAAGTAGAATTTGTTATGTGGATTTTTATTTCATTAGTTAATTAAAATAAATATTTGTTTTCTAAGAATGAATGTTGCATAAATTTATCCTTTTATTTTTAGATTTATTTTATTAACTATCAACAAATAAAACACGTTCATAAATAAAAATTGTTGTTGATAAAAGTTTTGAAATGACTTGTGATTTATTTTGAGTTAGATGAATTTATTTATAATTTAGACATCTTATCAAGTTTAAAGACATCTGAGTTTCTCATTAAGCAGTGTAATTCGTAATTTTTTTTTCGTTATAGAAGGACGTCATCTCGTGGAGAAACTTAAATTATTATTAAATTATAATATAAATTCTTTTATATCAATTAAGTATTTCAAATGGTTACAATGAAATCTGCAATATCAAAAATAAAAACATGATAGCGCATATCTAAGACGAGCTGGACTAGACAATGCTCCATTAGTTCATGGAACATTTTATTGTTTGTTTTGAAAGCTTCTGATATCTTTTTACGTTTAAAAAAAATATAAAGATGTGACTAAATAAAATAAAGTACTGATTTCTAATGTGTTAAATATAGATTTTATTCGAATAAAATAGTTTCAAAAGTCGTTCGATTAAATGCTGAACGAAAAAGACAATGAAATATCCATAAAAGAATATATACTATTTGAATCTCAACTCTAAATATAACCTTTTGCTTCTTTTAGAAGAACCGTTGAAAAAAAAATTTTTTACACGGGTAGCCTTGTTATAAATGTTTACCTCCTGAACACTGCCTTTAGCTTTAATATATCAGGAACACAATCTCCTAAGTCGATCTCTGCTTGCAATAATGTAATTTTTATCTATCGAAAGATATGTCCGGGAAGCAGGCGTTAAGTTGATGAGTATGCATCTTCTGCTAATTGAAAAGAGGTCTTGACATACTTAAACATCTTATCTCGGTCTTAATCATTCCTTAAAAAAATTAATATCTCAAAAATTTAATCCTTTCGCTGTTGGAGAAGATTAACTTTAAAACTATGCCTCGATCTATATCTATATTTTAAATTCTGTGGCGCTGTAAAAACAGATTTTGACCGCAATATTAGAATTGATTATAATTAATTTCAACTGCTGCTTCAGTTATAAATGTTCTAAAACTTATAGATTCGCATCAAAAAGAATTGATTATTCATTGTAATAATTATATGAATAAGAGGAAAATGGTTGAGTCATATTTACATTTGATTACTCGAGAAAGAACGAAGCTTTAGAATGATTAAAAACTTAATTACATTCTACTTAAACTGCCTTATGTTTCTACTACTCAAAAATCAATTTTGTTATCTGATTATGCAACTAAACAATTTAAAAAAAAAAACTTTTCATGAATTAGTCAAAATATAGTTTTTTAACCTATTGAGTCGCGACTATTTTTTGTAAAAAATAAAATTCTTTATAAGAAATATTTAGATATCGAACAGTACATCATCAAAACAAAGCAAAGCGATTGTATTGAAATATATAAGAATGAAAGATTATATGTATCATCATACAAAGGTAAAAACGATGTAAATGTAAATGGCATATGCATATATATGAGGAACAAGTAGAAAAGGAAAGAAATAAAGTTTGTATTTGTGCGACACCATCTAATAAATAATAAAAAATTTCTCAAACGATTAAAAAATAAACTAGAGACACCTTGGTTCAATAACTATATTCAAATTTATTTATATATCATCAAGACATAAAAGTTTAATATTTATTATTATCACATAATAATAAATCATATGTTAATGTTATTTTGAAAAAATATTGATTGGACCATTAGTCATTGGTCACAGTTGAATGCTTTTATATAATGATCTAAGGTCTCAACTATCAGTGAAGAAAAAGAAAAAACAAATGCGTTTTCGTTTAGGTAAAGGCGGATCAAAAACTGATAAAACTATTTCAGAATTAATATTTAATGAAGATATTCAACCAGTTACATTTCATATAATTCAATATGATGAATTAAATTGTGATGAACATGATTTTAATTCATTATCGGCATTTAATACATTTCTTTCAACAACATCATGTTTTAGTGAAGATTATTGTACATGGGTAAATATTCAAGGTATACATCGACGAGATATTCTTGATGAATTATCAATTCGTTTTAATCTTCATTCATTAACTACAGAAGATATATGTACAATAAATGAAAGTATGAAACTTGATTTACATGATAATGGTTCATCTATTTTTTTAATAATGAAAAAGGTTTATCTTCATCCAGATAAACCTGATACAGAAGATATTCTAGATGAACAAATATCATTTGTATTACATGAAAATAATTGTTTAATAACATTTCAAGAATCAAAAAATAAATTAGATTCATATGATATGTTTCAAGTGGTTAAACATCGTTTAAAAAATAATCGTGGAAGAATACGTTCATTAAAAATCGATTATTTATTTTATTGTCTTATTGATGTTATTATTGAAAATTATATGTCTGTACTTGATCGTATAAGTACGAAAATCGATATGATTGATAAAATATTATTAAATAGATTAAAAGAAAATGATAGTGTTAATCAATCATCATATGATGGTAATATGAAAATACTTGAAGTTATTTATCATATTAAACATGATATGCTTGGTTTTAAAGTATTATGTAAACCATTAAGAGAAATAATAATTAAATTACAAAAAGCACAAGATAGAATATCAATTGCTAATGAAACAGCTCATTATCGACGACAATATCGAAGAAAAAAAAAA
>JAJEKB010024783.1:0-11850 GCA_022393335.1 Macrotrachela quadricornifera | reverse complement strand
CTATACTTAATCCAATGGATGTTATTAAAGTTGTTTTACAAACTCAATCACAATTAAAAGCTCTTGATAGTCATCCACATCCAGTAAGTGATATATTATTACATCCTACTCGTTCTTTATATGCAAATGCTCGATATCATGGTGCTTGGCATGCAGCTCAATCAATCTATTATGAACAAGGCTATGGTCGAGGTTTAATGAAAGGTATAACAGCATCAATGTTACGTGAAGCAAGTTATAGTAGTATTCGTATGGGTTTTTATGATTCATTTAAAGCTCTTTTAGCTCCAAAAGGTACAGAAAAACATGAATTTAGTTATTGGCAAAAATTACTTGCCGGTGGTGGATCAGGTGCGATAGGAAGTTTTATTGCAACACCAACTGATCTTGTTAAAATTCGTTTTCAATCATATTCACCACGTCATAAAAATCCATATAAACATACATTTGATGCATTTTATCAAATATTTAAATATGAAAATGGAATTTATGGTTTATATAAAGGTGCAACACCAACTATAGTACGTGCAGCTATGTTAACAGGTGCACAATTAAGTTCTTATGATCAAGGTAAACGAATCATGCTTCGTTCAGGTTATTTTGAAGATAGTCCATCAACACATATAATTGCAAGTATATTTAGTGGATTATTAACAACAACAGTAGTTAATCCAGCTGATGTAATTAAAACTCGAATTATGTGTGATACTACAACAAAAACAGCACTTTATAAAAATCCACTTGATTGTGCTTATAAAACAATGATTAAAGAAGGTCCATGGGCATTTATGAAAGGATGGTTACCAAATTATTTACGTCTTGGACCACATTTTCTTGTTTCATTGCCATTAGCAGAATTTATTCGAAAATCACTCGGTGCTGATTCATTTTAAAATACTCTTCGTCATGATTAAGGAATCTCATTTATATTGATACTGATTTTTTTTTGAATCTCATTTAAATTTTTGGTAACTTTTAATAAAAAGTAAATAGAAAGTTTAATTTTTGTTAAATAGGTTATTAAAAATAATTTCAAGTAAAAAAAATATTTTTGCCAAGTTTTCTATTTGAACTCTAAGTAAATAAGTTTAACTCTCTAGGGAAAGTAGGTCGATAAACAGTTTTTACTAAGTAAAGAGACATAAATATCTAAGTAAGAAATTTAATTATACAGTTATTGTATTGATGAAGCTTTTATTGCTCTTCGTAACCATCCTCGTTTTCTTTTATGACCCAATAGTACATCCTTTGCTGCTCGAGGTGAGTTTCAAAATATATTCCTTGAAGAAATTTGGATAAATGTAAATTCCATTTTTTTAATTCTGATGTATTCTCTGGTAAAATTATTGTACATATACCACATTGAAGACCTTTGGATTGATCCATTGATGTTTATTTTTTTCTGTTGTATTTTATTTTTGGATTTCACGTTTTGTTTTCAATAATATTTGTAATGTTTTTTTTGGAAGATTTTGCAAAATGATATGCATCAGTCCATTTTTTCAGTATATATATTCGTTCTGTTGAAAATTCAATTGGATCTGTTCGATTCTCATTGCGAAACTTAAACCAATTATTTATAGTATCATTTACTATTGTAAAAAATCTTGATAATATATGCCTTTCTTGAAATGTGTGTTCATATCTTATTATGCGATTTATTGATTCTAACGCATCGTTTGTACTATATGTAAAGTTATGATATCCTTCATATCATGAATCAAGGGTAATTAACCATTCATTCTCAAAATATTCTGAGAAATCTTATTTCTTTAGTTTCCATTTTCCTATAAATAGTGATGAAACATTTTTGAAAACTGTCTCTGATTCACATAGTTGTAACTTATTAATATCATTCAATAGTTCATATTTTGTTTCAACATTATTGATATTCATAACTCTTTCGTTGACATGGCGGTGCATATACACCCAACACATTTCCATTTTGTTTTTATTAAATATTTTTATAGATGCATTTCGTATAGCACTAGATCCATCAGCTATGAGTACTTCAAGTTAATATTTCTAGTCAGTGAGTTTTTCTTCACTATCGCAAAAATAAACTTGAAATCCTTTTGTTTTTCATCACTGCAGACCGCCAGCCCGAATGAATTTAAGTTTCAATCATAAACATTCATGCCTACTACAAGTACAGAAGAGTTCTTCCAGCTGAATTTAAAAGTGGCGTCAGCATGCAGTCACGTTGATGTTGCAGTAGTTTTTAGTAACCTAACGATTGATAAAATAAAGGAACCTTAGTATCATCACCAACATCATCATCTTCATAATGAACATCAAAGAAAACAATAAATGGTTCATCTTTAGATTGTGCTAATTGTGATTTTTCTACACATCGTTGTTCGATTCTGATCAGCTTCCATACGTTGTGTCGCGACTAACTTTCCTATTGTTTTGAGAATCAAAATAAATTTCAATGGTACATATATTAACAGTAGATATTTATATGTTAAAACATATGGAATGTTCCAAGACATAATAAAAAATATCAAGCAAAATAATTACAGCGCTAAATTTGACGTAAGAAATGCAACTAGAAGAAGCCAAAAGAAGGCAATAGAGAAAAATATCAGAGACAACGAAAGGGGAAAAACGAGTGAAATAATCATATGTAGCAAAACCACGTCAACATTGACAGAAGGAACACAAGAGAGAAAAAAATATTCATCTTATCTTTCGTAGCCTTACTTTGTCTTAATCATAAATTTCTTAGTAATAATAATTCTCACTTCTCGAATTTGTCTTATAATTATGATGTCAATTTATTAACTTAACGGAAAGATGTCTTATGTCTATATCAATTACTAAACGTAGCAGATATTTTTATTACTGAGAAAAATTAAATTGACTGAACGTTGAGTGATTCCACTTGGCAAACATGTTATTTACTGAGCAAAAATTATATTAGCATTTAAGCAATTCTATTGCGCAAAGAAATCGTTGCCTTTTCTTAGTTGTTTTGAGAATGTTTATCTAGTTGATGTTATGCATTTAAATTATTATTATCTCGTATTATTTTTTTTATAAAAACCTAGTCAGAATTTTCCAGGTTCTTGTTTATGATATGGACTTTTTGTTTTGAGAATAAAAAGGTATATTTACTTGATTTACTGTTTTTTATTTTCTTTACAATCTCAATTATTATGACTTCTTTTAATATTAATGTGAAAGTGAACGAATGTTTTATTAAATAAAATATTTTCTACAATATTCTGCTCATAATTGAATTGTAGAAGATCGATATCTACTAATATGAACAATAATTTCTAATCCATCGAATTAGATGCAATTCTGCATGCTGGTTTTTTTTAATGATAATGTTCTCTTTTTTTCATAGTTTGTTTTTTGATAAGATTGTAGACTTGTATAATCATGATGTGCAGCATTAATAAAAATATGTCGGTTATTTATCGTTCTGTTGAAAAACATGAACAAAATCAAGCTCTTGATTTATGGTATTCTGTATTTGGAGGAGATAATCCAGGATGTTTTGAACGTGATTTTAATATTGAAGCATCTCCAAATAATAAAGATGGCGATACAATCGGTGCATGGTACAATGGAGAATTAGTCAGTACAATACATATTCGACGTATCTTACTTCATTCTCGTGATGATAATATGAAATATTTATGTGGTGGTATGTCTAATGTAGCTACATTATCAAAATATCGAAATCAAGGATTTTCAAGACATCTTCTTCGTTTAGCTATTGAAAGAATGAAACAAAATACTGTATTTGACCTATCAATATTGGGTACAGGATGTCCTAATCATTATTCTGTTCTTGGTTGGGAACAAATAGATCTACCAGATATAATTACTATAGAATGGAATAATTCTCATCCTATTACAAACAATATTCAATGGTATTCAGCATCAGAATTACTTTCATCAGATAAACAATTATTACTTTCTATATATGAAACAAATCCAAGAGAATATCAATTTGATCGATCACCTTTGACAATATTTGAGCATTGGATAGGATGGAATTGGCAACTTCATAAAGCTATTATCTATGTACATCGTGATATAGAATCAGGTTATGTTGTAATCAGTAAACCAGATAATATCAATGATATTTATGTTTCTGAATGGCGAGCACCAAATGTTGATATTGAAAAAAAATTATTAAAAATAGCAGCTGAAGAAATTTGTCGTCGACAACAATATCAATCGAATATGGTGCGTTTTCATGGTCTACCACAGTATATAACAATCAATGAATTAGAAGAATGGGCTGGAAAAATAAAAATTGATTCAAATGATGATATGATGATACTTAATATTCGACTTTCCAATGAAATAATTGACAAAATAAAATCAGCTTATTCACAAGGTTCTGCAACATTTTGGCATGGGGATTCTTTCTAATAAATAATGAAGTTATTGTAATATCAAATGAAATGTTTTATTTTTAATCACATTCTCCGATTGATCAGCAGGTACCGGGATCTATTTTTTGGGATTTATTCGGAATTTTTAATAAATCCTCAGATCTTAAAATAAATTCCACATAACTTCTCTTGAGGGTGAGGGCGAAAATTAAGTGAGGATGATGGCAAGTGCGGGGGATATGGGACAAGAGTGAAGGTGCGTTGAAATACTAATACAGCTATAAAGTTTCAATAAATCCTCAATAAATAAATAAATCCCCAAAAAATAAGTCCCAGTATGCCCTCGTTTAGTTACTAAAAACTGAGCTAATTATTGTATGGAAAAAATTGTATTTCATGGGAACACATATATATACAAGTATCAAAAGAAAAGAAATTACAATAAAAAGAAGATTATCTACATCTGATGATGAATAAATTTTAGTTCTTGAAGGCAAGAAATTCAATTTCTCGTAAAACATACGTAAGAAATATTTCGTTGGATCCTCATCGAGATCTGAATGTAGATCTATATTCGGTCAAAAAAGAATATTCGTATTCTGGAGCCAAGCCTATCAGCATCTTATCGATCTCGACTCTCCTCCATTCCTAAATCTATCTACTTTTTTTTCTAGTAATGAGACTACTATTGTCTCGATCATTTTTCTTTTTTTATCTTATACATTCATTGTGATTTACATTTAAAGAGTTTCTTATTCGATGCAAATTTAATCTTAAGTTTTATAAACCGTTGTAACTGAATTGATTCAAATTATTCATATTTTATTATTACATCACACGTCATTTATCGAAGAAAAAAACGTTATACTCTTTGCTCTCTTCTCAACATGTGATGCCTCGTGTCTGAAGAAATAAACGAACTCTATTCTTTTCCACCATCGGCATATTACTAAAACAAAAGCGTCATTCTTTATTTAACTTTTGTTTTTCATTCTCTGTGAACAACACATAAAACACAAATAAAAAGAGTGTTGCAAAAGAAAATATCACATTTCAAGTAAAATTATTAAAACAGCAACACACATTTATTTTGCATTCTCATTTTACTTTCACCAAGAAAATAATTTACAATGTCAGTAGCAATTGCACCTGATCGAAAACAAGAATCAGACGAAAATATAACAGGCGCACCCGATATAGCTGCTCAACAGATACGTGAACACCAAGCTGCATCGCAATCCTCATCACAACAACAACATGTTGGAGATCAAATTGGACAACAACAGCAATCTGGACCATCTAAAATATCCAGCGAACAAATTAATGAAAATAAAGGTGGACAAAATCAGACAAAGTCGTAGATGGGTGACACATAAATAATTGTAACAGTTCAGAACAGACTTTTGAATATTTTGATTTATAAATTTTTTATCACATTAAATAGTTTTTACTCTGGCAGTTGTCAAAAACACATATACAGTGTGATATGAAAAAAATATTGCGAACTTATCGATCTGTAAGCAAAAGAAATTTCAAGGTTCTTTTGCATAAAGCAACATTTTAGCTGCTGTCGTATGAAATAGCTCTTACGATCGTTTTACTCTCTATTGAAGGCAAGCGATAACTTGACCTTTATCGAATTGTCTAGGATTTAAGATAAAATATAACATTGATTCAAGCAAACATAATCAGACGACATAGAGAGCACTGATTTTTCTTTAACCAAAAATTTCAAAAAAACTAGATGATTGTTCGTCAATTCTGGTTAGAAATGAACCATTCTCGAATGAAAACGTGCCATTGTAGCAAAACATTACATGAAAAATATTTTCATTTCAAGCATTCGATTACATTGAATTCGAATAGCTTCAAACATTTATGATGCACTTGCTTGCATTAATGGTCATAAAGAATTTTTATCAATCATATCAATCTTTGTTCCTTGCTGAAAGATTGTAGATGAGAATGAAGATATTATAGTTGACGTTCACGTTTACAATCCTCATCGCCCCCTATATTATCCTCAAGGTAGACCAGTATCTTCCAAAACAACTGTTCAAACGATTCTTAAGATCGGAACTAACATGGAAGTGCCATAATTCTAGTTCCTGCACCACTATTTTAGTATAATTCAATCAAAGGTTATGATATGTATGAAGCTATCAAGAGTATTAAGAATAAGGTTTTTATTGAGAACTATTTTTATAAGTGATGATAACGATAAAAAGTGAAAGAAAAAAAATTTCATGTGAATGAAATCCCAAAAATAGCTTTACTTGATGGAAATTCGAGAAAAATTATTTGTAATAATGCAAAAGAATAAATTCGATCTTTATAATTGAAAGGAAAAAAATTATTTATATGTAACCACACACGTTGCTCTTCTTAATACTTCAACTTTTCTTCTGTATTAATCATCAAATATTTAATTTGATTTAATTACTGCGAGTTAGTTTGTTGATGTCATCTTTATTATTGTTTTTAACACATGTCATTTAGAAATATTTTAGTCAAATATCAGAAGATACTAGTAATCAATAAAAAATATAGTGAAGACAAATATATATATCATTCTTACATTTCCTATAAGGAATCGCACAATTCATCAGGATTTTAAAAAAAAAGTAAAGCAAAACATGCTTTATTATTGATCTAATTGTACATTCGTAACAGTATATCGTATAGGACATTAATCTTTTTGAATTTTTCTAGTGTTATTAAGAGACGGTCCACGACTCGTTCGAGCATTCGTGTCACAAAAAACACTTTTTGCTATGCGCTAATTTTTGCATCACTTTTTCACATACATCTTGTGTAGTTTTCTTTGCTCAATCGAATCCATAAGAAATTTTTGTCGGCCCGCACGTTTTACAAAGAATTTTTCATGAAAAACGAAAAAAGATTTAAAAAACATGATGATTATGCTTAAAGCGCCATACAAATATTCCCAATATTTCTCTCATATCTGTTCAAAGATTAGCCATGCAAGGCTAGTATTTTGGATTTATTGTTTTTTTTACATGCCCTTTCATTTGCGATAATAAAAAATGGGGGTCAATTTTTTTTATGTGACGCCTTATCACAAAAATGCTCGATTCAGTCATGGACCGTCTCTTAAAATGTTTTTAGGTCAGAAGATAGAATCTAAAGCTTAGAAACAATTAGAATATTCCACTGCTCTTTTTTTTTGGTTTTAAATCTGTTGATCAACTATTTATAACATGATAATTTTTACTATAATTGACGATTTTAGTTATTCATCATACTAAATATCTAATTTTATGTATATATTTGTTGGGAAGTATCGAATAATATATAGAAAGAAACATCTACTGAAACAAAGATGTGAAACAGTTAAATAATCCTTTGTTGTTTTAATTAGACATATGTCCTTTATTGCATTCAATAATCGAATGTAAGGCAAATTCCTTCTATAGAAAGAATTGTTTGAGATAATTTTCTTTTATTAATGTATACTATTCTTGCTAGATACAAGTCGACTAACATCCTCGTTCTATTTGTATATAACATATGAAAACATGACGAATAGAATATTATACATATATTAATGACGTAAATTGCCACGCCTTATGGAAGCAATTTACAACTTATGCATGAATAATTTAACTTCTTTTTTTTTATAGGTACATATTGAGAAATAAATACACTTGTCTTTATTGATTTTATTCTAACAATGGATCTTTTTTCTTGAATAGAAAACTGTACAATACGCATCATCTTGGAGAATTGGTGAACACAGTGCACCATATGGTTTCTATAATCTATTTTATACTCATTATCATTATAT
This sequence comes from Macrotrachela quadricornifera, assembly GCA_022393335.1. Lineage (NCBI taxonomy): Eukaryota > Metazoa > Rotifera > Eurotatoria > Philodinida > Philodinidae > Macrotrachela > Macrotrachela quadricornifera. The sequence goes on along the minus strand of JAJEKB010024783.1, from coordinate 3,684 downwards.
TTTCTAATGAGATATAAGCTCTTTTTATTTATTGTATATTTCAACAGAGATTTGAAATCATTATAAATCATTTAATAAATTCTAATAAATATTTTTTCATCAAATGAACATGATCATTCGATTTGAATTTGATTAAATTTAAAAGTTGTAAAACAGATAATAATAGAATAATTAAAAATTCTCCAAACTATAGATATAATATGAATGAAATTATTTTTAATTAATTATATATTTTAATAGTTCGATAAAATTATTTTAAAAAATTAAAAATGCCAATGCACTTTATCTAAATGTTCAAATTGATTACAATCGTTACGTAAATTATTTCGATACAGGATCAAATAAATATAAAATTTAAGATTACCCATGTAAAAACAACGTCTGAAGAAATCACAATGATTGATTCAAAAACCTTGTTAATCTTAATCGAGTTTTAAAAAATCGATTTCTTTCCAAAGATTTGTAATAATTAAGTAAAAATCTAATTGATATTAATCGATTATAAATGTAATCAATCAAAATCGATTTCGCTCCAAGAAATCCCACTATAGTTAATAATAAGATGTGAAGCATCTATACTGTGACGCAGCACGAATTTTCTTACTTTACTATATCCGTACGCATAAAAAATGCTGTAATTCTGAAGCTACGATCTCGGAAACTGAAGGTTAGAAAATTATGATTTCAATGCCGTATGAAAATATGAATATCAAGTTTGTACCATTCGAAATGCGTTTCTAAATAGAGACTTCAATTTGTTTACGGAAAGCGTCAAAAAAAGACGATTTTTTTCAAACTTTAGTTTTTTTAGTTTTAAGATCATGAAAACGAAAGAAAAGTTAGGCGCTACTCTTACCTAACAACTGTTTGACAGTTGAAAGTATAGCTGATGGTTGATAATTAACAAGAAAGTTAATAAAATGACCAAGAAATATCCGTTGCATTGATGGAGGTCTCTCAGAAGTAGAATTTGTTATGTCGATTTTCATTTCATTAGTTAATTAAAATAAATAATTGTTTTCTAAGAATGAATATTGCATAAATTTATCCTATTATTTTTAGATTTATTTTATTAACTATCAACAAATAGAATACGTTCATAAATAAAAAATGTTGTTGATAAAAGTTTTAAAATGACTTGTGATTTATTTTGAGTTAGATGAATTTATTTATAATTTAGACATCTTATCAAGTTTAAAGACATTTGAGTTTCTCATTAAGCAGTGTAATTCGTATTTTTTTTTTCATTATAGAAGGACTTCATCTCGTGGAGAAATTTAAATTATTATTAAATTATAATATAAATTCTTTTATGTCAGTTAAGTATTTTAAATGGTTAAAATGAAATCTCCAGCATCAAAAATAAAAACATGATAGCGCATATCTAAGACGAGCTGGAATAGACAATGCTCTATTAGTTCATAGAACATTTTATTGTTTATTTTGAAAGCTTCTGGTATCTTTTTACGTTTAAAAAAAATACAGATAATACTAAATCAAATAAACTATTGATTTCTAATATGTTAAATATAGATTTTATTCAGATAAAATAGTTTCAAAAGTCGTTCGATTAAATGCTGAACGAAAAAGACAATGAAATATCCATAAAAGAGTTTATACTATTTGAATCTGAATTCTAAATATAACCTTTTGTTTCTTTTAGAAGAACCGTTGAAAAAAAAGTTTTTTACACGAGTAGCCTTGTTATAAATGTTTACCTCATGAACACTGACTTTAGCTTCAATATATCAGGAACACAATCTCCTAAGTCGATCTCTGCTTGCAATAATGTAATTTTTATCTATCGAAAGATATGTCCGGGAAGCAGGCGTTAAGTTGATGAGTATGCATCTTCTGCTAATTGAAAAGAGGTCTTGACATACTTAAACATTTCGTAACAAAATTAACATCTGAAAAAATGTAATCCTCTCGCTGTTGGAGAAGATTAACTTTAAAATTATGCCTCGATCTATATCTATATTTTAAATTCTGTGGCGCTGTAAAAACAGATTTTGACCGCAATATTAGAATTGATTATAATTAATTTCAACTGCTGCTTCAGTTGTAAATGTTCTAAAACTTATAGATTCGCATACAAAAAAAATTGATTATTCATTGTAATAATTATATGAATAAGAGGAAAATAGTTGAGTCATATTAACATTTGATTACTCGAGAAAGAACGAAGCTTTAGAATGATTAAAAACTTAATTACATTCTACTTAAAAAGCCTTATGTTTCTACAACTCAAAAATCAATTTTGTTATCTGATTGCAACTAAACAATTTAAGAAAAAAAATTTTCATGAATTAGTCAAAATTTAGTTTTTTAATCTATTGAGTTCCGACTATTTTTTGAAAAAAATAAAATTCTTTGTAAGAAATATTTAGACATAGAACAGTACATCATCAAAACAAAGGAAAGCAAGAATAAAAGATTATATGTATCATCATACAAAGCTAAAAACGATGTAAATGTAAATGGCATATGCACGTATATGAGGAACAAGTAGAAAAGGAAAGAAAGAAAGTTTGTATTTGTGCGACACCATCTAATAAATAATAAAAAATTTCTCAAACGATTAAAAAATAAACTAGAGACACCTTGGTTCAATAACTATATTCAAATATATTTATATATCATCAAGACATAAAAGTTTAATATTTATTATTATCATATAATAATAAATCATATGTTAATGTTATTTTGAAAAAATATTGATTGGACCATTAATCATTGGTCACAGTTGAATGCTTTTATATAATGATCTAAGGTCTCAACTATCAGTGAAGAAAAAGAAAAAACAAATGCGTTTTCGTTTAGGTAAAGGCGGATCAAAACCCGATAAAACTATTTCAAAATTAATATTTAATGAAGATATTCAACCAGTTACATTTCATATAATTCAATATGATGAATTAAATTGTGATGAACATGTTTTTAATTCATTATCTGCATTTAATACATTTCTTTCAACAACATCATGTTTTAGTGAAGATTATTGTACATGGGTAAATATTCAAGGTATACATCGACGAGATATTCTTGATGAATTATCAATTCGTTTTAATCTTCATTCATTAACTACAGAAGATATATGTACAATAAATGAAAGTATGAAACTTGATTTACATGATAATGGTTCATCTATTTTTTTAATAATGAAAAAGGTTTATCTTCATCCAGATAAACCTGATACAGAAGATATTCTAGATGAACAAATATCATTTGTATTACATGAAAATAATTGTTTAATAACATTTCAAGAATCAAAAAATAAATTATATTCATATGATATGTTTCAAGTGGTTAAACATCGTTTAAAAAATAATCGTGGAAGAATACGTTCATTAAAAATCGATTATTTATTTTATTGTCTTATTGATGTTATTGTTGAAAATTATATGTCTGTACTTGATCGTATAAGTATTAAAATCGATATGATTGATAAAATATTATTAAATAGATTAAAAGAAAATGATAGTGTTAATCAATCATCATATGATGGTAATATGAAAATACTTGAAGTTATTTATCATATTAAACATGATATGCTTGGTTTTAAAGTATTATGTAAACCATTAAGAGAAATAATAATTAAATTACAAAAAGCACAAGATAGAATATCAATTGCTAGTGAAACAGCTCATTATCGACGACAATATCGAAGAAAAAAAAAACCAA
>JAJEKB010024754.1:0-13556 GCA_022393335.1 Macrotrachela quadricornifera | reverse complement strand
GCAATAATGGGTCTTAATGGTGTTCCAGGCTAAAAGAAAAAGAATATCAATGACGAGATCTTATTTCAACTTATAAATGCACTTTATGAGGTTTAGGTAGACCATGATAATGACCTAATTCGACAGCGTCCGCTTTTGGACACAATCGATCATATTGTTTTTTGTTATAGCATGTTTCTTAACTATATAGTCAAGTAAAGTTTGTACACTATTTAAAATACTGACTAAAGGACAATGACCACTTGTAATTTCTTCATAGGCTTGTGTTTTTAACATATACTCTTCTGCTTTACGTTCAAAATCCTCTGCTTTACCAATATAAAAGACTTTATTTTTGTCTGTTCGACGTATAACAACATCTGGTCGTTGACGTAGAAGACGTTGAATACTTCGAACAATCTTGTATTCGTCTTGCGCACGTCTTTTCAATTTTTGTGGTACTGTATTGAATTGAAGTTCATGTATCTGATGTTCTAATTCCGAAAATATTTGTTTTGTTCGTTCATTACTTGTTGGTATTCGATGATCCCTGAGACAATCTTTTACAATTGAAGATATTTTCTGATATTGTTCACTAAGAATTTCATCAACAGTTTGACGAGAGAATTGACTTTGACATGGTAGAATGTATTTGAAACCATTAATAAGCATAGACATTTGTGCTGATGTTAGTTTTAAATCGACTTCAATGAAAGGAGATAAAGCAGTGATTGTTTTGTAAATAAGCGGTTGGCTACTCCGACGACGACGAATCTGCTTCTTCACTCGTTTGTTACCGTCGTCGGAGCTTCGTCGAAAAAAGTATTCAATTTATGTTTTAAATATACTTCATGACGTGCTCGCATTGCTTGTTGACGATTTTCAATAGCTTGTTTGATTATTAAGCTGTAATTCGCTTGTAATAATTTGTCTTGTAACTCGGCAAGTGCTCGTTGATGTCCATATTTAATACTTTCCATTATAGCAAGATTAATAGACATTAAATCAAATTTATATTGTGTGAGTGTTTTCGAACAAGATGAGAACAAACTAGCACGTCGATCTTTATCAATCACTGGATCTGAAAGTAACAGCTGTATAGCAGCAACTGATCGATTAATTATTTTATCTGTTTGACTTGGTAAACGCTGTAAAAAGATTCGTCTGCGAAGAATTTCTTTGAATTCTGCTGTTTTTAATTCATTCGCAGTTGTTTGCCATATTACTTTCGCCAATTGTATCTAATATGAGAAAGAGTATAATTAGATTGTACTTTGACGTTTTGATGTAACAAACCTGTTCTTCATTGGGCTGTAAACGATAAAATTCGTTTATTAAACAATGATCATTTGAGTTTAATTCTAACATTTTCTTTTTATATTCGAATTCTTCTCTCAAACGTTGTTGATTCTTCTTTACACATTCATTTATAGCAGTTGACAGAACAATGGAATCAATAGACGGTTGCCATTGTTGTACGTTTTTTTCTAATTCTGTTAAATATCTTTGCAATTCATTTCTATTATGTTCCAATTGTTTTGCAATGGTTTTATGTCGTTGTTCAATGATATGTCTCGGAAAACCATATGTGCGACATGTATGGTGTTGTTTTGCAAACGACTTGGTAAATCGTGGTGCCCTTATACCATCATGTTTTACGGCAATATTGTGATAATCTTGCCATAAATGACGTTGTAGATCAACATAACATAAATTATTTATCACTTCAGTTATTCGCCGAACGAATTGGATTTTTTCATTTGTATCTAAACATTGAACAAGTTCCTCGCCATTTTCTATTGAATTCGATAAGGTTTGTTTGAATATCTTATCTGAAACTCTTAAAAAATGTGGTTTGAACTGTCGTATACAATTGTTTCTTGGTAGTATTTGATCATTCTCCTCTCCTTCCATGTTTTGTTGTTGAAGATCATAATCATGGTCAAGTTCATTTAATATTTCATTTTGTAAATGATTATTTGTTGTTGTCATTGACGCTGCTCTCTTTGGTTGCCGGTGTGATATTGATAATTGACTGAATGATCGACTAACATGTGTATCACTTGTATTTTCTTCCTGGCGTTTACGTTTATTTGTTGTTCTCGATGAATATTCATTTTGGATGACATGGTCATTTCTTTCCTCTGTCTCTTTGTCTGAATTAGAACTGTTATCTTCAACGACATTTAGAGCATTACCATTCACATGACTTGTGCCATCATTATTATTTTTTTAGTTTTTGTTCTAAACGACGTTCTCTCCGTTCTTTATGTTGTTCTGTTCGATTACCACGACATTTTCTATTCTTTTTTGCTTGCCTTCCATTATGTTGGATACTTCGTGTTTGTCCAGTTAACACTTGTGTCGATGATAGTAATTTATCCCAGCGTCCTTGAACATCTTGTGATAGTCCACGGTTGTGAGCTATATTCCAGTTTGAATTATTATGTATCATTGAAACAAAATGTAGTCAACATAGAGCTATAAATATCTAGAAAAAAAGAACGGAAATATGTTTATATCTTGAGATTTTCTCCGATATGTCATGAGAGATTTACAAAAAGAAATAAAGTAGAAAATGATTTGAATGTTCTATTACAATACAAAACATATGTCGACAAGCAATGATGAGGAACATCACATTATCTGGAAACCATGATTATTATTGTTACTATTATTATTAATATTTATCAATCCTTTCTTGAATAACAATAGCAAGGTCCAGTTAAAGTGAGCTTCATATGTAAAATGAAAGAAGATTTTTAGATATTATATAAGTTTATTGCAAGAAACTATGTGTTTTCAAATACCTTACTTGTTTGATTAGGATTCTTAAATGCAATTAAATCATCTAAATAAGCCAGAGAATGAAGATAAATGATAATATTGAAACAAAAATCTCTATATTAGGTCGAAATATCTTAAATGTTTGATAAATAATTTCAAATTACACAATAAAATACAATAAATTTTCGAAAGAACACAATGAAAACATATACAGCATGCCTTTAGAAAGAAACATTGAGACATTGGAAGTCATTTTTGTCATATTCAAAATTTTCATTCAGGATCACTTAGAAGGATGGTTGGCGGTCTGTTTCATTAAACTTCATTATATGGATCCTATGTGATGATGAAACTAATGGTACTGAAATGGATATCGATGACTCTGCTAAAGGTATTCGAAATAATACTCTATGGTTTTGCGGAGTGATTGGCGCTACTGCTGGTGGTATTAGATCTGATGTCACTGGTACCGATGGCATCAATGATGATAAAGTTTTATGAGCCAAATCCATCAATTCTGGTCGAATCTTTCTATTTAAATACAATTTAAAAGCTATGTTTTCATTAGTGTGGGAGTGTACTTCAAGAACTCTTACTCGGTTGCTTAGAATCGCTGACTGTTGAAGATAAATCTTTGTTATTATTACTTAAACGATTCATTCTTGTAATGTAGTTTAGAGCGAGAGTTTAAATCTAGAAAAAATTAAATACGATCTGTAAGGAAATTCTGTCGAAAGATCGAATCGATTTTGATTTGGTGCACACAATGTAGATAAAGACATCAATATACAATGAAATCTTCAAGTTCGTTATCGTGATTCTTGTGACAGTGCTGTTTTATCTTTTTCTTTCTTTGATTCCTTGATCGTTCTTTTTGAGCTTTGAGAACTGCTGAATAAGCTCAGTTTGTATGCTTTTGTTGAAACGATTACTTTGTTTTTCGATCTACAAACAAGAGTATGAGAGGAATTTGCAAGAAACAGTAAATAATAGTCCGAGTTTTCGCTTTTATCCTTTTTCAGTCTGTTGTTTACATCGTGGTATTGGGACCTAGTATTTCATGGTGTTAAATAGATTAATTATGATATTGATATATCGAATTCATTTTTAATGTACTGTTACCATTTATATTCCAAAGTTGCGTTTTTTTGTCGATAATTCGGCAATTCTTTTACCTGAAAAAATGATTAAATTTCAAAGAGTAAAAGGCCATGACTGGTGAACATTTTTTCGTTCATTCTATCATGTGCCGAATGAGACGATATCGTTTCTCATATAAGTGGTGCTTATATGACAAATATCTAGATAAAGAAAAAGATACTTCCTTCAAAATTTTGCATAGAAAACTAAATCAAATGAAAAAGATTTCAAATCGATCGAGAAAATGATTTATTCGGCAATTCAGTCTTCTAAATCTATTTCTCCATTGCTAATAGAGTATTCAATGTATAGCAATGCTTGGTCGTTATAAGTAGCTTCATTTTGTCTCCGGATAATTTTGAATGATCTTTAAAATATTCAGACCATAGTTCATAGAACTTTTGATTAAATTGACATCTTGGACCGAATTCGTAGAAATAAGTCAAATGAATTAACAGACCAGTATCATTAAGTTTTTGAAGTTGATCGGAAAGCTGATAATGCTTAGTCATAAAACCGAACCAACATTGTCGAAGTTTATCATATTCACTTTGACGACTTGAATAACGCATATTTAGCTTGTGAAAATATTCGAAAGAATGTCGGATATGACTTTCTACAAATACTAATGAGTATCCATTGGTAAGATAAGTTAATTCAAGATAGATTCGTTCCTGACGAAAGTCTTCCACTGATGAACAACAACAGATTGCTCGAAGCAAAGCAAACCGAAGCCAATTACTATGAGCTAGTTTTGAATGATGAACAACATACGGTAATGTATATTTTCGAGCAGTTGGATGACGAAATACTCGACTATACAATTGACCATCTCGATTTTCCACAAAGACATTCAAAAATTCGATATTCGGTTCTATGGAATACTGAAAACGGACATTTAAGTACTTTTCACGAATTTCTTCTTGTAGAAACGTTTCAAGTGTTATACCTTTCGATTTATGCCATGTGAAGAAGATCTTATCTTTACATCTAAACAAGCAATTCAATCCAATAAAACAGTTATATTTTCGATTACCACCTTCCAAACAATTCATTGTTCTGTTTAACTTGATCTAAGAATTTCTTTTGCCACATAAATAAATAAATATTTGATAATGTTTCACTTAATAACATCGTATTTGGACTACCTTGAGTGAATGTAAAGATTTGCTCTTTATAACAGAATATATTATTGAAGAGAAATAGATGTAAGAGATTTTTAATTGTCATAATGCTCAATTTTTGAAGTTGATTTGATAGTAAATTGTGTTGTAAGAAAGAACCAACTGTATCGATCACATTTTCATGTGTATCTAATGTATAGAAATTTGTTGTTTTAATCGAACAAAAGAGAGTTGTTGGTTGGAGACGACGTTCTGTTGAACAATAATAATCCAATTTTTGAATAAAATCTATGTCATCATGAAATGTTGTTGATTCTAAAATTTTATCAGCAAAAGGCCGTAATATTTTATTTAAATATTCGCTAATTTCCCATGTAGGACTATATTTTGACGTAATAAAGGGTACTAGTGACGGTGTATTTTCCTAATACATTAGTAGTAGAAAATATCGATATAATGAAATTTTTATTTGGCTTACTTTAGAAACATCGGGAAGGAAATATACATAGGGTAATTCCACTTTATTTGCATCAATACGTAATATTTTCACTGTCTCATTATCTAATGATTTATGTTCTCTTAATTTTTCTAATGACATATTCATCGATTCAATCATCTGTTTCACTTCATTTTTCATTTGCTCATCATTAGACGTCAGAGTCACTTCAGGATCATCGTCTAATAACAGTTTATATGCGACCGATCTTGGCAAATAGTGATCCGCTTTGTCTTCAAAATCTTGCCGATTTCCAAGATAGAATGTATTCATAGTATCAGCCGTTCTTCGTAGAATAAGACTATTTTTCTTTAATGTAGAGCGAATCGATTGAATTAATTTCTTTTCATAAAATGCACGTTGTTTCTGAAGATTAGAAGGAGTTGACTGAGAAAAGAGTCCTATGAGTTGATTGTGGACTCTATTTTTAATTTCCGTTGCTAGTGTTCTGTTAACATGATATTTCGAAAAAAGACCTGTCATTTGATGTTTTAGTGGTGCGAACTGTTTTTTAACAATATCATTTACAGATTTATATGAAGATGAAACATACATTTGACATAGAGGAACATAGGTTGGTCTACGGTTTAATATCTGTAATTGTTTATTTGTCAAATGATGTTGATTTATAGTAATGATCATATTCGATAAATATTCATTTGTATTCGTACGTTGTTGGTTATTTTTTTCACTGTTGATATTATTTTGATCTATTGTAGTATCATAAGAATTTCGAAAATAATAATCGATCCTAAAGTTATAGATATCTTTCTATCGATGATATATATTGTCTAGACGTCGCTCAATTAAGTCCATCGATGTTGCTCGTAGACCTTGATCTGTCACTAGAGTACGATGATTCTTCCACATTTTTGATAAATCATAATCGAACTACTGTTGACTGCGAAAATATTCTTTTTCTAATTTGGTTATTTCTTGAGCTACTAAATCGAGTTCCTTAATATGAGTCATTGGTTCTTGTGTGAACGCTAATAATGATTGAGCAATATCATTTGATGGTGTCCTATTCTCAATCAATAATGCTGACATAGATATTTCATTATAGAAGACGCGTTGTTTCAATTCCATTAATTCTCGCTTTGATTTCTGTGCTCGACGTTGGTCATTTGACAGACATTCAGCTGTTTCAATCTAAATAATCAATGTTATATTAAATCAGACGAAAAGGAAAGAAGAAAAACCATTTCTTTACTTCATATTCATTTGGTTCTTCTTGCAAGAATTTTCTTCGAAATATTTCCCATTGATAATGATATTTAATTAATGCTACCTTCAAATCACATTTCATTTGTAGTGGTTTAATACCATATTATTGGACATAGTTATCAATCGTTTTTTCCATTATCAATTTAAATCCGATTAAACTATTTTTCTTGTCTTTAAGTTGTTTTTCATATTGTTGAGTATGTTGATTAATTTCTTGTAACTGTTGATGTAGAAGATTTTCACAGGTTATTTGTTCATTTTTCTGGTCTATATCTATTGCCGTTATTGTTGTTGCTGAAGCCGCATTGGAAGATTTTGAATGCGTTAACATTACTGATTTGAGTTGTATAGGCCAGACTCGTCGATCAACATCAAGTATATTATATGCTAAGTCATATAATGTGCCTTGAACAGATTGTAGACAAATATCGACAATTTGTTTTTTGCATAGAAGAGTAGCAATACGATGTTTTATTGTCGCTATTTCTTGTAGATCATCGATATTCATCGAACTGTTTGTCTTTCGTATAGTTTTAACCATATGAATAAATAATTCGTTGGTTGTCAGCAAATATTCCATCGACTGAAGGGAGGGTGATATGAAAAAAATCAAAATGCGTTTGTTTGTTTGTCTGTCTGTCTGTCGCAGGTCAAAAGAACATCTTAACCCCGGCTCTCACATAGGGGTAAAAGGAACATCTTAACACCGGCTCTCACAAAGGGGTCAAAGGAATACCACTTTCTTGAATGCTGGGTAGAGGAAAAAAGACTTGATGGTAGTTGTTAGTTTGGTCTAGCAGTGAAGAACATGATCGCTCTTTAATCTCTAGTTTATTTGAGCAGTGTAGGAAAAGTTGTATTAGTCTATTCTAAAAGATTGTTGGGACTGTCACGAGTGACTTATAACAAAAAAGAAGCTTTAGCTTTGTTCATTCTTAACCATAATTGATGTGGTCGGTTATTTTTCTCTCGGTACTCGGAGAAATATTTTGACGAGGAGAATAATCGCCGTACGGTATACATGGCGCTTTTGTAAGTTGAAAACATTTCCTGTACGTGGGTAGAAGAGCTGTTTATCAGATCGAAAGAGAAAATTTTAGTTTAGAAGGAAGTTTAAATGATGGCGAACTGCATTAGCATCAATTGTTTTATCATTTTTTTAAATCAGTTTTTTGTTCAGCAGGACTCGTGGTTATGGTGAGCTGGTTGCAACGTCTGTTTAGCCGTTTTCATCGTAGAAAGTGTGGGATGACATCAACCGTATTTTTGAAAGATAGAGTATGAAAGTAAATATAAAATGCGAGAGAAATAAGAGAGAAAAGATGACAATGAGAGAGAATAAGAGAGAAAAAAAGAGGCTCAAGATGCTGTAATGAAAAAAAGAACGGTGTTCCTTCTACTGAAGGGAGAGCGATATAAAACATCTAGGAGGTATGAGCTGGATGAAGCAATTGACATGATCAGTTTTTTTGGAACTAATATTTTACAACAATTTCTATAGATGTCATCGTAGAATATGTGTGTCAGATTTGTTTCGTTTCGTTGGAAGGTAGATAGATAATCAAATAATCGAATGAATCATTCAAATTCGAATCGAATTTTATTTCAACTACATCAACAAGTCACTTTCAATTTCAATACACCTTTTTGTTATTGAAGAAATGTGTCGAGAGAAGAAAGAGTGATTCGTTTCTTTTTTTTTATTTCTTGACACTGAAACTGGTCATTTCAATAATTCATACTTTTCTCTATTCTAGCTCTCCCTCGCCCTCACCTTCTTTGTTTTTTCTTATTTGTTTTATCATTCATCTCCATCATATCTCAACACAATATATGTCTATATGTTTAGAATCAATTGAATGAATCTGTTCTTGTTATCGTCATCGTATTGCCTTTCATGCTTTTGTTTTGCTTATCGATGATATAATAGATAATACAAACAAATCTATCGCAAGATAAAAAGAAGGAACAAAATCATCTTCTGAAACATCAAAGACAACTATCGTGTCATCCGATTACTAGAAATCAAGAGATGTATATTAGCACGCGTTTTTTTTTTATTCATGTAGAATCTTGAATTTTGCTTTAGGTTTTGGTCATTGTTGTTGTCCTGATTCGTCGTTAAAACAAACCACAACTCTATACGAAAAGATCTTTGGAATTATTCTTGTTCTTCGGTCAATCGAGAGGAAAAAACTTTCAGATATGTTGTTTTGGATTTGTTTATCGCACGATATGATATGTGTCATTGTGTAAAGGACATGAAAACTAACTTCTTTCACTATTCAATGATATATGTCTGTCTTTTCTTTTCTTCTTCTTATTCCATTTAGGATTTTGTCGAATGGCGTTTATTTTTCATTCATCTCGTCCACCTTCAAGATAGCTTTGGCAAAATTATTTTCATACATACATGTACATATATCTAGATCAAATATGCATGCATAAGATTGAAAACACATCAATAAGCGATCTACAGATGCGTACGATATTAATTGAGATTTCTTCGATGTTAAAATTTCGATGATTTAACTGCCTATTAATATACAGTTGAATCGAACTAAAAGAAAACAAACCAAAGGTTGTTGAATAATTGAGAATGAATGTCTTGGAAACTAAATTGAGAAAAAAAGAGTTTGATGACATATGAAAGTATGATGATAATGATGCTGTTTGCTTCTCTTATGTTCACTTCGATTAAACCTATGAAAAGATGATTGATGAATTTTAAGTTGAAAGAATTTATTCAAATGAAAGATAAGAAATCGATGTATGTATGTATGTAGATAGAATTGATTACTAGGTAGTATGTGTACATATGAATATCATTTGGAAATGACAATTTCAAGTTTGTTTTTTTCGATAAAAGAAATATGTTTGTTTTCTAGTGAATATTAATCGTTGTCTTTGTTCTTGATTTAGAGAATTATCAATGTCATCATCATCATAAGCAATGGTAACGTCAAGGATACAAATTCGTGAATGTTGAATATCAAACAAACAGAGAAATCAACGTTACAAAATCATCATGATTATTATCATCATCTTGAACAACGAATATGACCTTTTTTCTAAAATAGGATTTGTTGGCACATATCTCATCGTATTGATATCGTTTTGATATTATTTGAATTGTTCGCATGTTGTTGTTATTAGAAATCAAATGTAGATATTTATTCTTTTGAAAAATAATGATTGAGAAGGATCAAACTTTGATATGAAGAAATTATTGGTTTAAATATTCAATTGTATTGGAACGAAACACCATCGATGAAAATAGATTACATATGTATGTATAAATTCTTCGAATCTTTTTGTTTGTTTTTTGAAATAAAAAATAACTGTTTGAAGAATGATGATCATTTGTTTTAAAAGGAGATTTTGTTTAAGATTTTCCAGTTTTGCTTAGCATTCGTATGAAATCGAACAATGAATAAGATTAAGAATAATATTTTCGAATAAATTCAACTAAAAACAATGTCTTGTTCTTATGTGTTCTTTATCCTGCAAGTTCATATATATGTATACATTACAAGAATATGTTTATTATTGAAAGTTTCTTTTTTTTATCAAATATATGTATTCAATAAAATGAAATGAAATAGAATGTGAAACAACAAAAAATGCAAATATCGTTTATAGAACTGAAGTCTATCGAATCAGCATTTGTGTTGTTCCCTCGACTGTAGGAAGGGTGATATGAAAAAAATCAGAATGCGTTTGTTTTGTTTGTTTGTGGGTTTGTTGCATGTCAAAGAAACATTCGTTTCCTGGATCTCCCATAGGGGCAAAGGTACATCATTTTACCGGATGACTAAGAGGGATCAAAGGTACGTCGTTTTACCGGATAACTCATATGGGTCAAAGGAAGGCGCTGAAGCTTTGCAAGTGCACTCGACATTATGTCCAGAGGAAAATCAGTTTTTAAGTTTTTCATCGAAGCAACGAGTGCAAACAAGACGAAGAAAAGCAGGAGATTAGTTAACTAAAGTAATAATATGCGCGTGTGTATTGTGTAAGATAGAGAAAGGAAATTATAAAATCAACAAAAATAGAACATACCAAAATGAAACCATTATAAAGAGAAGAAATACATATATATGCCCTAGAGAATGAGTCAAAAAAGGGAAAGTGAAGCAAAGATTCGCGTAATGAAATTGGTATGCCGTATATTTGCTTGGTTAAGTGAGTGAAAGAGAATACCAAACTTAACCGAAACAAAACATATCTATTTCGAGAACTATAGTCGGTCCATCAGATATCTGCTCACCAAAATGAACAAAAAATCTTGTTTAAATTATTTCTTCATGATACTAGAGCCATCGTATTTTGTTTTGAAAAGTGTTCGATTGTTTGTTGCTCCACTTTTTCTGAAAATTCCAGCCGTATAGGATGAGAATTTGTTGAGTATGTGATAAAACAACGTGTGTGTCTTACATAGGTTTGCGAGAAACACTGTTCGCTATGCACATGTTAGCTCTCTAGGAACTATGATTAGACATCTTCTTTTTTCAACGTCTCAGTCATCGTTATATGATGATTATAAGTAAAAAGCGATCCAGTTCGAAAAATCCAGTGTCACCTACATGTACATAACGACGGGTGCTTTCCGCCATCCTATATGAGACATTCACACTATTTCGCCGTCGTTTCAACGAATTCTCATTCAATATGTCTGAACTTTGTAGAGAAGATAGAACAACTAATTATCTCCCACTGGTATAAAAATAAAATTCGGTGATCCTAGTGTCATCACGAAACAATCGAATCAAAGTTTTCCGTTTATTTAAACCGGACAGATGTATCACGACACCGTACCACAATGACTATCACGTTTTATAACAGGTAAGAAGTGAAATAAAACAACCAACATTTGTACAATGAGTCGATTAAAACAAATAATCTTTGATGAACGAGCTGAAGTTCATTTGGTTTTTTTACTAAGACTTTTCTTTTTTTCAGTAGAATAATCGCTGTTTTCGACTAATCGTGTCGAATAATCAAATGAGTGATTTGATTTATGTAAAAGGAGTTTTTTCTCTAGTGGAAAAATCTTTGATTTCGACTAATCGTTTCGAATGATCAAATGAGTGCATTCATTTAATGTTTTTCATATAAATCTGCTTTTCTGTTCAGAATGAAATGTTTGTTTCGGACTTTCGAACGTAATGATATAGAAAATCAATGAGATTGATTTGCTGTAAAAAGGTCTTCTTCTGTAGACGATGTCGTTTATTGCAATCAGCGTTTGTCATGAAATAGAAGATTAATTGCCTTTTTGAAGGAATTATTTGTTTGTTTCAATAGTTTATTTCCAGCTTTGAAAGATTACTTGAAACGAATAAATACATCAAGTCAACGGGTTATCCGATGATAATATAGTAGTTGCTTAGCATAATAGAAACAGTTTTTACTGTTTATTGGTTCAACAAGAACAAAAGGTATTGAGATTAATGAACATTTATTCGAAGTTTAAAACTAGTAGAAACTACATTGATAAAAATTCTGAGAAATAAAAAAATCAAATAGCAGCGAGATTAGATATTACGAGATAAAATGATTGCGAGATTAGAAAGGAATAGAAGCTATTCTACTTGAAAAAGGAAATATGATCCTTATTGATATATATTGATATATAAATTTATAAATGTATTCATCTTCAGATGAATGTTAGACCTGTAAATCCACTCTTGGTGATGAAGTAAGCGCTGATAAGTTGGATACTGGCATTGGAAGTTGCCGTTGTGGTGCTTCAGTTTTAGTTCCAACTATCTTGGCAAATTCGATAATATCGTTCATTGTTGAACTGCCGCGCTTGCGCGAGAAATAAGCTCGAATTGAACAATACAAAAATGTGACTGTTGATAAAATAATAGATATTCCAATCAAGTATGTAAGCCAATTCTTCTGCATATCTTTCAACCAGACGACAGGTGCAGTTACTAAATCACCACCACCCTGAATAATTTTGCCAGCTGCGTCCAATGCAGATTGTACAGGTAAATTAGATTTCTGGGCTACAGCGGAATCACCAAGACGAAGGTCATTTTCGCCACCGTCTGTTACTTGTTGATGGATCGTGTTTTTTGTACTAGTACCACCCATACTCGAAGCAATCAAGAATAATCCGTGAGAACGTGAAAATAATGAATTCGACTCTTTCAATTTTTTTCTTCTTTGTATAATACAATTATTTCGTTGGCTTTTATAGTTCACAAAGAGAAGAGAGAATAATCTGTTTTCTTATCACTTCAAACACAGTCAGTCCAGCTGAAATTAATGATGTGTCAATTTTTGGCTCGTAAACGCAAGCAGAGATTATGTTCGATAACATAAAATTATTCAATAGTATTATGAAATAATTAATAGGCGAGTTTATTTGAAAGAAAAACATAAAATTTCACAAATCAATTGAATATGTATCTATTGTATACATGCATGCAGTGATATCAATAGGAAACAGATTAATTTATATATTTAAAATACAAATTAATCTGCTAATTTCAACTCTTGCTTTTCAGCAATCGATCTTTAATGCCAAATAATATATATGTATGTGTATGTAATAGATTTCTAATAGAAAATAAATGCAGAATTTGCTTCGCCGACGCGTTTCGTGTATTTATGATAAAAACACTCTTCAGGGCTCTGCACTTATAAAAAACTTAATTAGAAATGAAATAAGAAAAAAGAAATGAACGAATAAACGATATAAAGAAAAAGCTGGATTAGAAATATATTAACGAAGAATAAGATAAGGGGCAACGAAATAATTTTATATAAGTCGACAAATTAAATGAATA
>JAJEKB010024752.1:0-15097 GCA_022393335.1 Macrotrachela quadricornifera | reverse complement strand
GCAATAATGGGTCTTAATGGTGTTCCAGGCTAAAAGAAAAAGAATATAAATGATGAGATCTTATTTCAACTTATAAATGCACTTTATGAGGTTTAGGTAGACCATGATAATGACCTAATTCGACAGCGTCGGCTTTTGGACACAATCGATCATATTGTTTTTTTGTTATAGCATGTTTCTTAACTAGATAGTCAAGTAAAGTTTGTACACTATTTAAAATACTGACTAAAGGACAATGACCACTTGTAATTTCTTCATAGGCTTGTGTTTTTAACATATACTCTTCTGCTTTACGTTCAAAATCCTCTGCTTTACCAATATAAAAGACTTTATTTTTGTCTGTTCGACGTATAACAACATCTGGTCGTTGACGTAGAAGACGTTGAATACTTCGAACAATCTTGTATTCGTATTGCGCACGTCTTTTCAATTTTTGTGATACTGTATTGAATTGAAGTTCATGTATCTGATGTTCTAATTCCGAAAATATTTGTTTTTTTCGTTCATTACTTGTTGGTATTCGATGATCCCTGAGACAATCTTTTACAATTGAAGATATTTTCTGATATTGTTTTACTAAGAATTTCATCAACAGTTTGACGAGAGAATTGACTTTGACATGGTAGAATGTATTTGAAACCATTAATAAGCATAGACATTTGTGCTAATGTTAGTTTTAAATCGACTTCAATGAAAGGTGATGAAGCAGTGATTGTTTTGTAAATAAGCGGTTGGCTGCTCCGACGACGACGAATCTGCTTCTTCACTCGTTTGTTACCGTCGTCGGAGCTTCGTCGAAAAAAGTATTCAATTTATGTTTTAAATATACTTCATGACGTGCTCGCATTGCTTGTTGACGATTTTCAATAGCTTGTTTGATTATCAAGCTGTAATTCGCTTGTAATAATTTGTCTCGTAACTCGGCAAGTGCTCGTTGATGTCCATATTTAATACTTTCCATTATAGCAAGATTAATAGACATTAAATCAAATTTATATTGTGTGAGTGTTTTCGAACAAGATGAGATTAAACTAGCACGTCGATCTTTATCAATCACTGGATCTGAAAGTAACAGGTGAATAGCAGCAACTGATCGATTAATTATTTTATCTGTTTGACTTGGTAAACGCTGTAAAAAGATTCGTTTGCGAAGAATTTCTTTGAATTCTGCTGTTTTTAATTCATTCGAAGTTGTTTGCCATATTGCTTTCGCCAATTGTATCTAATATGAGAAAGAGTATAATTAAACTTTACTTTGCAGTTTTTATGTAACAAACCTGTTCTTCATTGGGCTGTAAACGATAAAATTCGTTTATTAAACAATGATCATTTGAGTTTAATTCTAACATTTTCTTTTTATATTCGAATTCTTCTCTCAAACGTTGTTGATTCTTCTTTACACATTCATTTATAGCAGTTGACAGAACAATGGAATCAATAGACGGTTGCCATTGTTGTACGTTTTTTTCTAATTCTGTTAAATATCTTTGCAATTCATTTCTATTATGTTCTAATTGTTTTGCAATGGTTTTATGTCGTTGTTCAATGATATGTCTCGGAAAACCATATGTGCGACATGTATGGTGTTGTTTTGCAAACGACTTGGTAAATCGTGGTGCCCTTATACCATCATGTTTTACGGCAATATTGTGATAATCTTGCCATAAATGACGTTGTAGATCAACATAACATAAATTATTTACCACTTCAGTTATTCGCCGAACGAATTGGATTTTTTCATTTGTATCTAAACATTGAACAAGTTCCTCGGCATTTTCTATTGAATTCGATAAGGTTTGTTTGAATATCTTATCTGAAACTCTTAAAAAATGTGGTTTGAACTGTCGTATACAATTGTTTCTTGGTAGTATTTGATCATTTTCCTCTCCTTCCATGTTTTGTTGTTGAAGATCATAATCATGGTCAAGTTCATTTAATATTTCATTTTGTAAATGATTATTTGTTGTTGTCATTGACGCTGCTCTCTTTGGTTGCCGGTGTGATATTGATAATTGACTGAATGATCGACTAACATGTGTATCACTTGTATTTTCTTCCTGGCGTTTACGTTTATTTGTTGTTCTCGATGAATATTCATTTTGGATGACATGGCCATTTCTTTCCTCTGTCTCTTTGTCTGAATTAGAACTGTTATCTTCAACGACAATTAGGGCATTACCATTCACATGACTTGTGCCATCATTATTATTTTTTTAGTCTTTGTTCTAAACGACGTTCTCTCCGTTTTTTATGTTGTTCTTTTCGATTACCACGACATTTTCTATTCTTCTTTGCTTGCCTTCCATTATGTTGGACATTTCGTGTTTGTCCAGTTAACACTTGTGTCGGTGATAGTAATTCATCCCAGCGTCCTTGAGCATCTTGTGATAGTCCACGGTTGTGAGCTATATTCCAGTTTGAATTATTATGTGACATTGAAACAAAATGTAGTCAACATAGAGCTATAAATATCTAGAAAAAAAAGAACGGAAATATGTTTGTATCTTGAGATTTTCTCCGATATGTCATGAGAGATTTACAAAAAGAAATAAAGTAGAAAATGATTTAAATGTTCTATTACAATACAAAACATATGTCGACAAGCAATGATGAGGAACATCACATTATCTGGAAACCATGATTATTATTGTTACTATTATTATTAATATTTATCAATTCTTTCTTGAATAACAATAGCAAGGTCCAGTTAAGTGAGCTTCATATGTGAAATGAAAGAAGATTTTAGATATTATATAAGTTTATTGCAAGAAACTATGTGTTTTCAAATACCTTACTTGTTTGATTAGGATTCTTAAATGCAATTAAATCATCTAAATAAGCCAGAGAATGAAGATAAATGATAATATTGAAACAAAAATCGCTACATTAGGTCGAAATATCTTAAATGTTTGATAAATAATTTCAAATTACACAATAAAATACAATAAATTTTCGAAAGAACACAATGAAAACATATACAGCATGCCTTTAGAAAGAAACATTGAGACATTGGAAGTCATTTTTGTCATATTCAAAATTTTCATTCAGGATCACTTAGAAGGATGGTTGGCGGTCTGTTTCATCAAACTTCATTATATGGAGCCTATGTGATGATGAAACTAATGGTACTGAAATGGATATCGATGACTCTGCTAAAGGTATTCGAAATAATACTCTATGGTTTTGCAGAGTGATTGGCGCTACTGCTGGTGGTATTAGATCTGATGTCACTGGTACCGATGGCGTTGGTGATGGCATCAATGATGATAAAGTTTTATGAGCCAAATCCATCAATTCTGGTCGAATCTTTCTATTTAAATACAATTTAAAAGCTATGTTTTCATTAGTGTGGGAGTGTACTTCAAGAACTCTTACTCGGTTGCTTAGAATCGCTGACTGTTGAAGATAAATCTTTGTTATTATTACTTAAACGATTCATTCTTGTAATGTAGTTTAGAGCGAGAGTTTAAATCTAGAAAAAATTAAATACGATCTGTAAGGAAATTCTGTCGAAAGATCGAATCGATTTTGATTTGGTGCACACAATGTAGATAAAGACATCAATATACAATGAAATCTTCAAGTTCGTTATCGTGATTCTTGTGACAGTGCTGTTTTATCTTTTTCTTTCTTTGATTCCTTGATCGTTCTTTTTGAGCTTTGAGAACTGCTGAATAAGCTCAGTTTGTATGCTTTTGTTGAAACGATTACTTTGTTTTTCGATCTACAAACAAGAGTATGAGAGGAATTTGCAAGAAACAGTAAATAATAGTCCGAGTTTTCGCTTTTATCCTTTTTCAGTCTGTTGTTTACATCGTGGTATTGGGACCTAGTATTGCATGGTGTTAAATAGATTAATTATGATATTGATATATCGAATTCATTTTTAATGTACTGTTACCATTTATATTCCAAAGTTGCGTTTTTTTGTCGATAATTCGGCAATTCTTTTACCTGAAAAAATGATTAAATTTCAAAGAGTAAAAGGCCATGACTGGTGAACATTTTTTCGTTCATTCTATCATGTGCCGAATGAGACGATATCGTTTCTCATATAAGTGGTGCTTATATGACAAATATCTAGATAAAGAAAAAGATACTTCCTTCAAAATTTTGCATAGAAAACTAAATCAAATGAAAAAGATTTCAAATCGATCGAGAAAATGATTTATTCGGCAATTCAGTCTTCTAAATCTATTTCTCCATTGCTAATAGAGTATTCAATGTATAGCAATGCTTGGTCGTTATAAGTAGCTTCATTTTGTCTCCGGATAATTTTGAATGATCTTTAAAATATTCAGACCATAGTTCATAGAACTTTTGATTAAATTGACATCTTGGACCGAATTCGTAGAAATAAGTCAAATGAATTAACAGACCAGTATCATTAAGTTTTTGAAGTTGATCGGAAAGCTGATAATGCTTAGTCATAAAACCGAACCAACATTGTCGAAGTTTATCATATTCACTTTGACGACTTGAATAACGCATATTTAGCTTATGAAAATATTCGAAAGAATGTCGGATATGACTTTCCACAAATACTAATGAGTATCCATTGGTAAGATAAGTTAATTCAAGATAGATTCGTTCCTGACGAAAGTCTTTCACTGATGAACAACAACAGATTGCTCGAAGCAAAGCAAACCGAAGCCAATTACTATGAGCTAGTTTTGAATGATGAACAACATACGGTAATGTATATTTTCGAGTAGTTGGATGACGAAATACTCGACTATACAATTGACCATCTCGATTTTCCACAAAAACATTCAAAAATTCGATATTCGGTTCTATGGAATACTGAAAACGGACATTTAAGTACTTTTCACGAATTTCTTCTTGTAGAAACGTTTCAAGTGTTATACCTTTCGATTTATGCCATGTGAAGAAGATCTTATCTTTACATCTAAACAAGCAATTCAATCCAATAAAACAGTTATATTTTCGATTACCACCTTCCAAACAATCCATTGTTCTGTTTAACTTGATCTAAGAATTTCTTTTGCCACATAAATAAATAAATATTTGATAATGTTTCACTTAATAACATCGTATTTGGACTACCTTGAGTGAATGTAAAGATTTGCTCTTTATAACAGAATATATTATTGAAGAGAAATAGATGTAAGAGATTTTTAATTGTCATAATGCTCAATTTTTGAAGTTGATTTGATAGTAAATTATTTTGTAAGAAAGAACCAACTGTATCGATCACATTTTCATGTGTATCTAATGTATAGAAATTTGTAATTTTAATCGAACAAAAGAGAGTTGTTGGTTGGAGACGACGTTCTGTTGAACAATAATAATCCAATTTTTGAATAAAATCTATGACATCATGAAATGTTGTTGATTCTAAAATTTTATCAGCAAAAGGCCGTAATATTTTATTTAAATATTCGCTAATTTCCCATGTAGGACTATATTTTGACGTAATAAAGGGTACTAGTGACGGTGTATTTTCCTAATACATTAGTAGTAGAAAATATCGATATAATGAAATTTTTATTTGGCTTACTTTAGAAACATCGGGAAGGAAATATACATAGGGTAATTCCACTTTATTTGCATCAATACGTAATATTTTCACTGTCTCATTATCTAATGATTTATGTTCTCTTAATTTTTCTAATGACATATTCATCGATTCAATCATCTGTTTCACTTCATTTTTCATTTGCTCATCATTAGACGTCAGAGTCACTTCAGGATCATCGTCTAATAACAGTTTATATGCGACCAATCTTGGCAAATAGTGATCCGCTTTGTCTTCAAAATCTTGCCGATTTCCAAGATAGAATGTATTCATATTATCAGCCGTTCTTCGTAGAATAAGACTATTTTTCTTTAATGTAGAGCGAATCGATTGAATTAATTTCTTTTCATAAAATGCACGTTGTTTCTGAAGATTAGAAGGAGTTGACTGAGAAAAGAGTCCTATGAGTTGATTGTGGACTCTATTTTTAATTTCCGTTGCTAGTGTTCTGTTAACATGATATTTCGAAAAAAGACCTGTCATTTGATGTTTTAGTGGTGCGAACTGTTTTTTAACAATATCATTTACAGATTTATATGAAGATGAAACATACATTTGACATAGAGGAATATAGGTTGGTCTACGGTTTAATATCTGTAATTGCTTATTCGTCAAATGATGTTGATTTGTAGTAATGATCATATTCGATAAATATTCATTTGTATTCGTACGTTGTTGGTTATTTTTTTCACTGTTGATATTATTTTGATCTATTGTAGTATCATAAGAATTTCGAAAATAATAATCGATCCTAAAGTTATAGATATCTTTCCATCGATGATATATATTGTCTAGACGTCGCTCAATTAAGTCCATCGATGTTGCTCGTAGACCTTGATCTGTCACTAGAGTACGATGATTCTTCCACATTTTTGATAAATCATAATCGAACAACTGTTGACTGCGAAAATATTCTTTTTCTAATTTGGTTATTTCTTGAGCTACTAAATCGAGTTCCTTAATATGAGTCATTGGTTCTTGTGTGAACGCTAATAATGATTGAGCAATATCATTTGATGGTGTCCTATTCTCAATCAACAATGCTGACATAGATATTTCATTATAGAAGACGCGTTGTTTCAATTCCATTAATTCTCGCTTTGATTTCTGTGCTCGACGTTGGTCATTTGACAGACATTCAGCTGTTTCAATCTAAATAATCAATGTTATATTAAATCAGACGAAAAGGAAAGAAGAAAAACCATTTCTTTACTTCATATTCATTTGGTTCTTCTTGCAAGAATTTTCTTTGAAATATTTCCCATTGATAATGATATTTAATTAATGCTACCTTCAAATCACATTTCATTTGTAGTGGTTTAATACCATATTGTTGGACATAGTTATCAATCATTTTTTCCATTATCAATTTAAATCCGATTAAACTATTTTTCTTGTCTTTAAATTATTTTTCATATTGTTGAGTATGTTGATTAATTTCTTGTAACTGTTGATGTAGAAGATTTTCACAGGTTATTTGTTCATTTTTCTGGTCTATATCTATTGCCGTTATTGTTGTTGGTGAAGCCGCATTGGAAGATTTTGAATGCGTTAACATTACTGATTTGAGTTGTATAGGCCAGACTCGTCGATCAACATCAAGTATATCATATGCTAAGTCATATAATGTGCCTTGAACAGATTGTAGACAAATATCGACAATTTGTTTTTTGCATAGAAGAGTAGCAATACGATGTTTTATTGTCGCTATTTCTTGTAGATCATCGATATTCATCGAACTGTTTGTCTTTCGTATAGTTTTAACCATATGAATAAATAATTCGTTGGTTGTCAGCAAATATTCCCTCGACTGAAGGGAGGGTGATATGAAAAAAATCAAAATGCGTTTGTTTGTTTGTCTGTCTGTCTGTCGCAGGTCAAAAGAACATCTTAACCCCGGCTCTCACATAGGGGTCAAAGGAACATCTTAACACCGGCTCTCACACAGGGGTCAAAGGAATACCACTTTCTTGAATGCTGGGTAGAGGAAAAAAGACTTGATGGTAGTTGTTAGTTTGGTCTAGCAGTGAAGAACATGATCGCTCTTTAATCTCTAGTTTATTTGAGCAGTGTAGGAAAAGTTGTATTAGTCTATTCTAAAAGATTGTTGGGACTGTCACGAGTGACTTATAACAAAAAAGAAGCTTTAGCTTTGTTCATTCTTAACCATATTTGATGTGGTCGGTTATTTTTCTCTCGGTACTCGGAGAAATATTTTGACGAGGAGAATAATCGCCGTACGGTATACATGGCGCTTTTGTAAGTTGAAAACATTTCCTGTACGTGGGTAGAAGAGCTGTTTATCAGATCGAAAGAGAAAATTTTAGTTTAGAAGGAAGTTTAAATGATGACGAACTGCATTAGCATCAATTGTTTTATCATTTTTTTAAATCAGTTTTTTGTTCAGCAGGACTCGTGGTTATGGTGAGCTGGTTGCAACGTCTGTTTAGCCGTTTTCATTGTAGAAAGTGTGGGATGACATCAACCGTATTTTTGAAAGATAGAGTATGAAAGTAAATATAAAATGCGAGAGAAATAAGAGAGAAAAGATGACAATGAGAGAGAATAAGAGAGAAAAAAAGAGGCTCAAGATGCTGTAATGAAAAAAAGAACGGTGTTCCTTCTACTGAAGGGAGAGCGATATAAAACATCTAGGAGGTATGAGCTGGATGAAGCAATTGACATGATCAGTTTTTTTGGAACTAATATTTTACAACAATTTCTATAGATGTCATCGTAGAATATGTGTGTCAGATTTGTTTCGTTTCGTTGGAAGGTAGATAGATAATCAAATAATCGAATGAATCATTCAAATTCGAATCGAATTTTATTTCAACTACATCAACAAGTCACTTTCAATTTCAATACACCTTTTTGTTATTGAAGAAATGTGTCGAGAGAAGAAAGAGTGATTCGTTTCTTTTTTTTTATTTCTTGACACTGAAACTGGTCATTTCAATAATTCATACTTTTCTCTATTCTAGCTCTCCCTCGCCCTCACCTTCTTTGTTTTTTCTTATTTGTTTTATCATTCATCTCCATCATATCTCAACACAATATATGTCTATATGTTTAGAATCAATTGAATGAATCTGTTCTTGTTATCGTCATCGTATTGCCTTTCATGCTTTTGTTTTGCTTATCGATGATATAATAGATAATACAAACAAATCTATCGCAAGATAAAAAGAAGGAACAAAATCATCTTCTGAAACATCAAAGACAACTATCGTGTCATCCGATTACTAGAAATCAAGAGATGTATATTAGCACGCGTTTTTTTTTTTATTCATGTAGAATCTTGAATTTTGCTTTAGGTTTTCGTCATTGTTGTTGTCCTGATTCGTCGTTAAAACAAACCACAACTCTATACGAAAAGATCTTTGGAATTATTCTTGTTCTTCGGTCAATCGAGAGGAAAAAACTTTCAGATATGTTGTTTTGGATTTGTTTATCGCACGATATAATATGTGTCATTGTGTAAAAGACATGAAAACTAACTTCTTTCACTATTCAATGATATATGTCTGTCTTTTCTTTTCTTCTTCTTATTCCGTTTAGGATTTTGTCGAATGGCGTTTATTTTTCATTCATCTCGTCCACCTTCAAGATAGCTTTGGCAAAATTATTTTCATACATACATGTACATATATCTAGATCAAATATGCATGCATAAGATTGAAAACACATCAATAAGCGATCTACAGATGCGTACGATATTAATTGAGATTTCTTCGATGTTAAAATTTCGATGATTTAACTGCCTATTAATATACAGTTGAATCGAACTAAAAGAAAACAAACCAAAGGTTGTTGAATAATTGAGAATGAATATCTTGGAAACTAAATTGAGAAAAAAAGAGTTTGATGACATATGAAAGTATGATGACAATGATGCTGTTTGCTTCTCTTATGTTCACTTCGATTAAACCTATGAAAAGATGATTGATGAATTTTAAGTTGAAAGAATTTATTCAAATGAAAGATAAGAAATCGATGTATGTATGTATGTAGATAGAATTGATTACTAGGTAGTATGTGTACATATGAATATCATTTGGAAATGACAATTTCAAGTTTGTTTTTTTCGATAAAAGAAATATGTTTGTTTTCTAGTGAATATTAATCGTTGTCTTTGTTCTTGATTTAGAGAATTATCAATGTCATCATCATCATAAGCAATGGTAACGTCAAGGATACAAATTCGTGAATGTTGAATATCAAACAAACAGAGAAATCAACGTTACAAAATCATCATGATTATTATCATCATCTTGAACAACGAATATGACCTTTTTTCTAAAATAGGATTTGTTGGCACATATCTCATCGTATTGATATCGTTTTGATATTATTTGAATTGTTCGCATGTTGTTGTTATTAGAAATCAAATGTAGATATTTATTCTTTTGAAAAATAATGATTGAGAAGGATCAAACTTTGATATGAAGAAATTATTGGTTTAAATATTCAATTGTATTGGAACGAAACACCATCGATGAAAATAGATTACATATGTATGTATAAATTCTTGGAATCTTTTTGTTTGTTTTTTGAAATAAAAAATAACTGTTTGAAGAATGATGATCATTTGTTTTAAAAGGAGATTTTGTTTAAGATTTTTCAGTTTTACTTAGCATTCGTATGAAATCGAACAATGAATAAGATTAAGAATAATATTTTCGAATAAATTCAACTAAAAACAATGTCTTGTTCTTATGTGTTCTTTATCCTGCAAGTTCATATATATGTATACATTACAAGAATATGTTTATTATTGAAAGTTTCTTTTTTTTATCAAATATATGTATTCAATAAAATGAAATGAAATAGAATGTGAAACAACAAAAAATGCAAATATCGTTTATAGAACTGAAGTCTATCGAATCAGCATTTGTGTTGTTCCCTCGACTGTAGGAAGGGTGATATGAAAAAAATCAGAATGCGTTTGTTTTGTTTGTTTGTGGGTTTGTTGCATGTCAAAGAAACATTCGTTTCCTGGATCTCCCATAGGGGGCAAAGGTACATCATTTTACCGGATTACTAAGAGGGATCAAAGGTACGTCGTTTTACCGGATAACTCATATGGGTCAAAGGAAGGCGCTGAAGCTTTGCAAGTGCACTCGACATTATGTCCAGAGGAAAATCAGTTTTTAAGTTTTTCATCGAAGCAACGAGTGCAAACAAGACGAAGAAAAGCAGGAGATTAGTTAACTAAAGTAATAATATGCGCGTGTGTATTGTGTAAAATAGAGAAAGGAAATTATAAAATCAACAAAAATAGAACATACCAAAATGAAACCATTATAAAGAGAAGAAATACATATATATGCCCTAGAGAATGAGTCAAAAAAGGGAAAGTGAAGCAAAGATTCGCGTAATGAAATTGGTATGCCGTATATTTGCTTGGTTAAGTGAGTGAAAGAGAATACCAAACTTAACCGAAACAAAACATATCTATTTCGAGAACTATAGTCGGTCCATCAGATATCTGCTCACCAAAATGAACAAAAAATCTTGTTTAAATTATTTCTTCATGATACTAGAGCCATCGTATTTTGTTTTGAAAAGTGTTCGATTGTTTGTTGCTCCACTTTTTCTGAAAATTCCAGCCGTACAGGATGAGAATTTGTTGAGTATGTGATAAAACAACGTGTGTGTCTTACATAGGTTTGCGAGAAACACTGTTCGCTATGCACATGTTAGCTCTCTAGGAACTATGATTAGACATCTTCTTTTTTCAACGTCTCAGTCATCGTTATATGATGATTATAAGTAAAAAGCGATCCAGTTCGAAAAATCCAGTGTCACCTACATGTACATAACGACGGGTGCTTTCCGCCATCCTATATGAGACATTCACACTATTTCGCCGTCGTTTCAACGAATTCTCATTCAATATGTCTGAACTTTGTAGAGAAGATAGAACAACTAATTATCTCCCACTGGTATAAAAATAAAATTCGGTGATCCTAGTGTCATCACGAAACAATCGAATCAAAGTTTTCCGTTTATTTAAACCGGACAGATGTATCACGACACCGTACCACAATGACTATCACGTTTTATAACAGGTAAGAAGTGAAATAAAACAACCAACATTTGTACAATGAGTCGATTAAAACAAATAATCTTTGATGAACGAGCTGAAGTTCATTTGGTTTTTTTACTAAGACTTTTCTTTTTTTCAGTAGAATAATCGCTGTTTTCGACTAATCGTGTCGAATAATCAAATGAGTGATTTGATTTATGTAAAGAGAGTTTTTTCTCTAGTGGAAAAATCTTTGATTTCGACTAATCGTTTCGAATGATCAAATGAGTGCATTCATTTAATGTTTTTCATATAAATCTGCTTTTCTGTTCAGAATGAAATGTTTGTTTCGGACTTTCGAACGTAATGATATAGAAAATCAATGAGATTGATTTGCTGTAAAAAGGTCTTCTTCTGTAGACGATGTCGTTTATTGCAAT
Source organism: Macrotrachela quadricornifera (assembly GCA_022393335.1). Taxonomy (NCBI): domain Eukaryota; kingdom Metazoa; phylum Rotifera; class Eurotatoria; order Philodinida; family Philodinidae; genus Macrotrachela; species Macrotrachela quadricornifera. The sequence continues at coordinate 3,087 of JAJEKB010024752.1, read as the reverse complement.
CAGCGTTTGTCATGAAATAGAAGATTAATTGCCTTTTTGAAGGAATTATTTGTTTGTTTCAATAGTTTATTTCCAGCTTTGAAAGATTACTTGAAACGAATAAATACATCAAGTCAACGGGTTATCCGATGATAATATAGTAGTTGCTTAGCATAATAGAAACAGTTTTTACTGTTTATTGGTTCAACAAGAACAAAAGGTATTGAGATTAATAAACATTTATTCGAAGTTTAAAACTAGTAGAAACTACATTGATAAAAATTCTGAGAAATAAAAAAATCAAATAGCAGCGAGATTAGATATTACGAGATAAAATGATTGCGAGATTAGAAAGGAATAGAAGCTATTCTACTTGAAAAAGGAAATATGATCCTTATTGATATATATTGATATATAAATTTATAAATGTATTCATCTTCAGATGAATGTTAGACCTGTAAATCCACTCTTGGTGATGAAGTAAGCGCTGATAAGTTGGATACTGGCATTGGAAGTTGCCGTTGTGGTGCTTCAGTTTTAGTTCCAACTATCTTGGCAAATTCGATAATATCGTTCATTGTTGAACTGCCGCGCTTGCGCGAGAAATAAGCTCGAATTGAACAATACAAAAATGTGACTGTTGATAAAATAATAGATATTCCAATCAAGTATGTAAGCCAATTCTTCTGCATATCTTTCAACCAGACGACAGGTGCAGTTACTAAATCACCACCACCCTGAATAATTTTGCCAGCTGCGTCCAATGCAGATTGTACAGGTAAATTAGATTTCTGGGCTACAGCGGAATCACCAAGACGAAGGTCATTTTCGCCACCGTCTGTTACTTGTTGATGGATCGTGTTTTTTGTACTAGTACCACCCATACTCGAAGCAATCAAGAATAATCCGTGAGAACGTGAAAATAATGAATTCGACTCTTTCAATTTTTTTCTTCTTTGTATAATACAATTATTTCGTTGGCTTTTATAGTTCACAAAGAGAAGAGAGAATAATCTGTTTTCTTATCACTTCAAACACAGTCAGTCCAGCTGAAATTAATGATGTGTCAATTTTTGGCTCGTAAACGCAAGCAGAGATTATGTTCGATAACATAAAATTATTCAATAGTATTATGAAATAATAAATGAGCGAGTTTATTTGAAAGAAAAACATAAAATTTCACAAATCAATTGAATATGTATCTATTGTATACATGCATGCAGTGATATCAATAGGAAACAGATTAATTTATATATTTAAAATACAAATTAATCTGCTAATTTCAACTCTTGCTTTTCAGCAATCGATCTTTAATGCCAAATAATATATATGTATGTGTATGTAATAGATTTCTAATAGAAAATAAATGCAGAATTTGCTTCGCCGACGCGTTTCGTGTATTTATTATAAAAACACTCTTCAGGGCTCTGCCCTTATAAAAAACTTAATTAGAAATGAAATAAGAAAAAAGAAATGAACGAATAAACGATATAAAGAAAAAGCTGGTTTAGAAATATATTAACGAAGAATAAGATAAGGGGCAACGAAATAATTTTATATAAGTCGACAAATTAAATGAATAATGTCTGGAATATTGTTAGTGGAGATGGTAACAGAAGAAGAAGAAAATACGTATCATTATTCAATCTACCCAAGTTTACACCCTTGACATCCTATCGTTATTTTCATATTGATTGGAGAACGCCCGTTACTTCAGTGAATGAGTTTATTCATGAAACCCAAACAACAAATCGATATACATTAGTTCTATCGACAAGTTTAAATGTTGATGAAAGATTTATTCAAATTGAATATATGAATGACATGACTTCATTATTGCTTGTGTTTGATCTAAGTCATCGTTATCCGTGTGCATTATTAACACAAATTAATCGATTATTTTCATTGATTTTGGACAAATCTAATCGTGTTTATGTATGGAGTGATATTCGTCATCATTTAAGTGGTTGCAAAAACTTTGGTTTATCCGTCTTTGATACATTTGAGCAAACTCACATCATAGACGTACAGCATCACTCAAAAATATGGTACAATAACACTTTTACACATGATACTATTTGTCAACAAATACTTGATTTCGATGATATTGATGGACCCTTATGTTCATGTTCATTTAGACCCTATAAATATCATGATGCTAAATGGTCTCCTCTGTATGCTATTGCATATACCTTTGGTCAATATGCTCATTTAGTGAATGATTGTAACAATGCACAATTATCTCTAGCTATCAGTCTTCTGGCAATAGTAATTGAGAATCAATGGACCCGTGATGATATAGAGACTTACAAGACAGCTCAGCAATATTGTCATACGGTAAATAGCTTTCTATTCCTATACAAATCTATATGTTCTTTCTCTCATTGTTTAGATTCGATTGATGATGAAATGAATACAATTTGATACTTTTCCAGTGTTGTCTAACATTTTCTTTTCTAGTTTCTTTTCATTTTAATATACTGCTTATTTTGCGTTTCGTATTCTTTGTTTGTCTATTGTAGATATATATTGATTCATAGCTTCAAAGCGACGATATCTGTTATCGATGGATAACAGCACTCATTCTGATCAAAAACAACACCAGCAATGGTCAGCATCACCACCACTCGTCATTATCCTGTCATCTGATGATGAAGATGATAATGAGATACAAAATAAACCACGAAACTTAATATCAACAGATACGATGGAAATTTCGATGGTGAAAGAAGAAGAAGCATCATTAATAAAACCAATTATCACAACTACTACTACTACAATGAATTCAACAGTAATCATCAATGATTATAGACCACAAACCATTCATACACAAAATCAAGCACGTCTAATACTGTTACCAGCATTTCCAATGTCGATCTATAATAATAATAATAATAATCATCATCATCATCAGACGGCTTTATTATTAGCTAATGTACCTATACATCTATTATCAAATGAACAATTGTTTCGACGATATCAAATGAAATGGAATGAACAATCCGCGTGTCAAGTATCGATTGACAGGACTTCAACTATACCATCTGTCTTACGTGATTAGTTTGAAATGAATTATGAATCATTATCAAATCGATTAAATATTCATTG
>JAJEKB010024750.1:0-12580 GCA_022393335.1 Macrotrachela quadricornifera | reverse complement strand
AGAAAGATAAATATCAGAGAGATAAAGAAGAGGAAATGAGAATCACCTTGTTATCTAGTAAGGCATCAGCGAGATGCTGTCCTCCAACATGTCCAATTTCATTGTGTCTAAGATTCAACATGGTGAGTGTCTGTGAAAAGAGAGAAACATCAATATGAGAGAGAGATAAAGAACAGGAAATGAGAATCACTTTATTATTTCGTAAGGCATTAGCGAAATATTGTGCTCCAACATCTTCAATGTAATTGTCCATAAGATGCAGCTCAGTGAGTGTCTGTGAAAAGAGAGAAAGTTAAATATGAGAGAAACATGATGAGGAAATAAGAATCACCTTGTTATCTTGTAAGGCATTAGCAAGATGCTGCGCTCCAATATTTCCAATGCGATTGCCCCACAGGTTTAGTTCAGTGAGTGTCTGTAAATACAGAGAAAGATAAATATCAGCGAAATAAAGAAGAAGAAAATGAGAATTACACTGTTATCTCGTAAAGCATTACCGAGATACTGTGCTCCAACATGTCCAATTCGATTTCTATAAAGACACAGCTTAGTGAGTGTCTATGAATACAGAGAAAAATAGATCTGAGAGAGAGAGAGAGAGATAAAGAGGAAAATGATAATTACATTGCTATCTCGTAAGGTATTAGCGAGATATTGTGCTCCAACATCTCCAATTGGGTTGTACCCAAGATCCAGTTTAGAGAGTGTCTATCAATACAGAGAAAGATAAATATTGTACAAGAGAAAATGAAGATCACCTTGTTGTCTTGGAAAGCATCAGCGAGGTACTGTGCTCCAACATGTCCAATTCGATTTTTATAAACATACAGCTTAGTGAGTGTCTATGAATACAGAGAAAGATAAATATGAGAGAGACAAGAAGAAGAGGAAATGAGAACCACCTTGTTATTTCGTAGGGCATTAGCGACATGTTGTACTCCAACCTCTCCAAGTTGATTGTCTCCAATATCTAACTTAGCGAGCGTCTGTGAATAGAGAAAAATAAATATGAGAGACATGAAGAAGAGAAAAATGAGAATCACCTTGTTAACTAGTAAGGCATCAGCGAGATAGCGTGCTCCAACATGTCCAATTGGATTTTTTCCAAGAACCAGCTTAGTGAGTGTCTGAGAATAGAGAAAAAGATAAATATCAGAGAGATAAAGAAGAGGAAATGAGAATCACCTTGTTTTCTTGCAATACATTAGCGAGATAATGTGCTCCAACTTCTCCAATTTGATTGCTCCAAAGACTCAGCACGCTGAGTGTCTGTAAGTAGAGAGAAAGATAAATATGAGAGAGAGAGATTAAAAAGAATTGAGAATCACCTTGTTATCTCGTAAGGCATCAGCGAGATATTGCGTTCCAACATCTCCAATTTGATTAACCCTAAGTATCAGGACGGCGAGTGTCTGCAAATAGAGAGAAGGATAAATATAAGAGAGAGATGAAGAGGAAATGAGAATCGCCTTGTTATCTCGTAAGGCATTAGCGAGATATTGTGTTCCAGCATGTCCGATTTTATTGCCCTCAAGATCCAGCCTTGTGAGATTCTGTAAATAGAGAGAAAGATGAATATGAGAGAGAAAGAAGAGGAAGATGGGAATGACCTTGTTATTTCGTAAGGCATCAGCGAGATATTGTGCTCCAACATCTCCAATTTGATCATATCCAAGATCGAGCACAGTGAGTGCCTGTGATTAGAGGGAAAACTAAATATGAGAGACAGGCGCAGATGAAATGAGAATCACGTTGTTTTCTCGTAAGGAATTAGCGAGATGTTGAACTCCAATTTCTCCAATTTGATTTTTATGAAGACACAGCTTAGTGAGTGTCTGTGAGCGGCGAGAGAAATAAATATTAGAGAGAGATGAAAAGAAAATGAAGATTGCTTTGTTATGTTGTAATGCATTAGCGAGATATTGTGCTCCAACTTGTCCAAATTTATTGCACCTGAGATCCAGACTAGTGAGTGTCTGTAAATAGAGAACGATAAATATGAGAGAGAGAAAGAAGAGAAAAAGGAGAGCCACCTTGTTATCTCGTAAGGCATCAGCGAGATATTGGGCTCCAAGATCTCCAATTTTATTGGCGCTTAGGATCAGCACAGTGACTGTCTGTGAATAGAGAGGGAGATAAATATGAGCGTGACATGAAGAAGAGGAAACGAGAGTCACTTTGTTATCACGTAAGGCATTAGCGAGATATGATGCTCTAACATCTCCAATTAGGTTGTTCGCAAGATCCAGCTTAGTGAGTGTCTTTGAATAATGAGAGTTAAAGAAGGGAAAATGAGAATGGCCTTGTGATTTCGTAAGGAATCGGATAGAGGTTGTGAAAATTTAATAGCCTGTATTTTTTAAGAGGCTTTTCTAAAATATTTTTGCAATATTTTCAGATTTTTTTGTGTTTTTCACATTGCGAGAATTGCTTGGTATTTTTTTAGGAGCTTTTACTAATATTTTAAAAGTTCATGAAAGAGAGTAGAAATTGTCTGATCTGGTGAAAAAATCTTAGTAATTTTCAAAGGTTTTTCAAAGTGACATTACATAGAGTTAAGAATTTTCTTCATAATACGAAAATATTTTTTGGAAACAGGAATTTGAAAAGCTTGATGAAATAATTCTTTTTGTAATATTTTTAGCGATTTATATAGTTGTACATGTCAGAGAGAGTAAAGTCGGTTGTATATATTCGTGAAAATTCGCTTAATGTTTTCATACATTTGTTCGTTTCACTAGTTTGATGATTCGATGAAGACGTTCCTAAGATACGGAGGTAATTTATGTGAAATTGCTTTGTGCTATATTTAAACAGTTGGATTCGTTGAAAGATTAACTATTGTTAATACGTTGGTTTTTTAGTGATTGAAAATATTGGTTTTTAATAATTTTTCTTATTATCAACGAACAAACGACTCTTATTAAGAGTAAATAATGGATAGTATAATTTTGTTGGTGTCTGCTGTATTCTGATTTAAAATAGTCTTCCTATCGCTTTCTCTAAAATATTTATGCAAATACTTATGCAGTACTATACAGGAACTTCTCTGAAAAAAAATAAGAAGCTTTGCAGAACTATTTTTGGTTCTGGACCATTTGCAAAACCAAAAATTGTTTTGCAGAGCAGTTGAAAAACGAAAAATGGTTTCATACAATGGTGCTGAACTATGAATGGTTCTGTTCATCGACACCAAATCACAAAAGCTTCTGTCTCATAATGCTAAACCATGTAAGGTTTTTTGTAGGACCACGCTGAACCCAACTGGTTCTACCTAATATCTGTAAAACTTTGAAGGATTCTGTCTCCTAATGCTGAACCATGAAAAGTTGCCTATCCAATTATGCGGAACCAAAAAGGTTCCGTGGACAGCTACGGAACCTTGAATGATTCTGCCTATCAAATCATGAACCGAAAGAGTTCTGTCTTGTAAACGTGAAACTTCCATAGGTTCTGTATTTTAATGCTGAACTATAAAAAAATAATCTAACTAATTATATGGATCCAAGATAGTTCTGCTCATAGATGGAGAACTTTAACGGGTTCTGTCCTGTAAATTCGGAACTTCCAAAGTTTCTGTCTCTCAATACTGAATCATGGAACATTTTCTATCAAATTATATGGAATCAAAAAGGTTTTATCAAAAAATGCCGAACATTAAGGGTATTGATTACTAACTCTTGAACCACAAAATTTGTTTCGTCGACTACATTGCACCGGAAACATTCTGTCCGACAAAAATACTGAATTTTTAAAGATTCTGACTTTTAATGCTGGACCATGCGAAGCTTTCTGTCTAATTATACAGAACCAAGAAGGGTTCTGTCAAAAGATACTAAATCTTTGAAGGGTTCTGCTTGCTAAATCCTGAACCACTGAAGGTTATTTGTTCGATTATATTCAACAAAAAAAAGGTTCTGTCCAAAAATGCTGAAGCATAAAAAACTATTTAATTCGTTATATTACGCCAAAAAAGTTCTCTCTATTAAGGCTGAACCATAGCAGATTTTCAGTTCAACTATGTTAAACCAAAAAGGTTGTGTCGGATTACACTGAATGTGAAAATATTTCGGTCTCCTTCTGCTAAACTTCCATTTATGTTCTGAGCGTTTTCTGGAAGTCAAACCTAAAAAATGAAATATTACGTCTTTTATATTTCGACTCATTCTGATGGTATATTGTTGATAACTTATATATGCTGAAAAGAAAAAAAATACGTTTTTTTTCTTTTTGCTGCTGTAAATGATAACCCAATGCTGAGTTATACATTAAGAAAGAAAGAAATCTTTTCTTTTTTTCTACTCAAAAAGTATGTGCACTATAGAATCGATCAATGTCTTCGTCCATTTGTATACATGATAACTCTTCAAAAATTGTCTCATAAATATTTCGGCCAAGGGACCTTTCAAAGATGTGAATAATTGGTCAAGAAATCTCCGAGTTGTAACAAAAAATGTCATTATCTTCGATGCTATATTCTTGATCTACTACTTGTCTTAGGGCATGTTTTTCTATGAAAAAATTAACCTATCTCGGCTATTGGAAAATAGTGAGTTATATATTAGAAAATAAAATACGCATCTTTTCTTTATTTAGTTTCATATTCAGATCGTGTGAGTAGTAGATAATATATTGAAAATTAAAATATTAATATTTTCTTTTTATGTTTAGATTCATCTCTAGATCACAGCACATTACTGGTAAGTTATTTATTTGAAACTAAAATTTATATATTTTTCTTTCTCTGTTTAGGTTTATATGGGAATTTTAATGAAGGTATGTGTTATATTTGGAATAAACATATTAATATTTTTCCCTTTACATTTAAGTCCGCCTTGGTGGCAGGCATATCAATGGTGATTTACATATTTTAATGGAAAAAGTGAATATTTTTCGCTTCATATTCAAATTGGTTCGAAAACTACTTCAGGCTTTTCAAAGGGTATGTATTTTCATGATAAGACAATAGTTTCACGAAAATTCATCTGGCAAAGGAACCTTCCGAGATGTCAAAAAGCTTTTGAGGTCGAACTTTGTCCATAAGTAGAGAATATATAGACTAGCAAAAGCTTAAGACGATATGGGCCCAAGTTGAGATTTGGCAGAGATATTGACTTTTTACTATAGTTTTCATATGGGATCCTTTTTCCCCATAAAATCAAAGTTTCGAGTTTTGACGTGAAACTTTGCCCATATCAAGACATCAATTAAAGTAGCTCATCTACGAAGTTTCAAAATTTTTGGACTCACCATTCCCAAGATATGAACCTATTAGCATAAACACAGTTTTTAACGAATATTATTGTATATACGAATATTTTGAAAACATTATATTTCAGCAATACTTAGTCCAAAAATTCTGACACTTTGTAGATGAGCTACTTTAGTTAATGTCTTGATATGGGCAAAGTTTCACGTCAAAATTCGAAGCTTTGATTTTATGAGAAAAGAGAATCCCATATGAAAACTATAGTAAAAAGTCAATATCTCTGCCAAATCTCAACTTGGGCCCATATCGTCTTAAGCTTTTTCTAGTCTATATATTCTCTACTTATGGACAAAATTCGACCTCAAAAGCTTTTTGACATCTCGGAAGGTTCCCTTGTGAGTACGGTACCTATTGTGTCAGACTGAACTATTTTTAATAGAGAATTAAAAATGGTTTCATTAGGTTTTTATGGAACCCCTTTAGACAGAACCATTTTAATAAAAAATTATAAATGGTTCCATTAATTTTTCACGAAACCCTTTTCTAGCCGAAACCTGTTTAAGGGATTCTGTGGAGTACCCAGTACCAGAACCCCTAAAAAAGTTCTGTAAGACTCCTTTTTTTTCAGAGTACGATGTGAGGAGAGGGAAATCATCATTGCCAGAACTTTTGACCATCCTCGAGCAAAATTAATTCAAATTTTATTTTTAGCTTTGTGGCTTCGCTTACAATAAAGTGCTAATGTGAATTATCATTATTATTCAGGAAAACTTTATCTTCGCTAATTAATTACTTCAATCGTAAAGTCTTGATTCGTCTTCCTTTCATTTATTTTCAAAAAGATATCAGATTCTTGAATGTTCATTTATATTGGAACTTAAATTGAGCAACTCATATTTTTATTTCACTAAAAGAGAAGTTTAAAAATTAGCCTATACTACGGCCTAGGCCTAACGGTCTGGTGTGTAAAAAAAACCGTTACCATTTGCATACTGACTCGTTATTAAGAAAGGTAGATTTGCCTAAACCATCAACTTAAAAACACTGATTTTCATAAAAAACGGCAAAAATGCGAAAATTCTCGAGAAAACATGATAGTAGGTGCAAGTTTCCTTCAATAAGTCTTTCAAAATCTATATTGTGCAAAACCCATATAATTACATTCTGCGTGAGAAGATTTCGTCGCATCTTTCTATGACAAGTATTTAGGTGTTTTCTCCATAATCAAGGCAATCTACAGGGTTTTCCTTACACAAATTACATCGAGTTTATGAGTGTTCCATCCCGTTTAAATGTCCTTTAACGTGTAACACTTGTGCCATATGTTGACAATCTTGAGGGTAAGGGTGTGGTATGCATCTTGTCGTAGCAGTGTCACATCCTGTAATTTAGATAACTAGTTACGAATATATTTTCTGGAAGATGTGGCTTTTTTAGCGAGGTACCACACCTCGTGTGAGGAGTGACCATCTCGAAAGGAGTTGCTAGATTTCCAATGACTATTCACTACATATTTCAGGTGTGGATGTACATTTCTCCAATATCTTTGATATGTGACACTCCTCTCCCAAAAACGAAGACGAGGATGTGGATGTGGGTGAGCTGCTCCTCACACCTCCATTTCCCAATACGTTCATTAATTGGCAGCTGTGATAGGCAGCAAGTGTCGTAGGGAAGCAAGTGTCTGGACTGTATCATTTATGGATTTGCTATCCACAGTTATGGAGATGTCTGACGCAATACATTCATGACACCGACCAGTGAGCACGATACAATATGTGTTTTCTCCTTGCACTCTCAGTAAGTGACACGCCTTTTACTGTGAGTAGCTGAATTTAATTTTCACGTATGACATGTATACTGACATCTTAAGAGAATAATATATGTATTTGAACTGGCACTTTCAGAGTATTGTAAGGATTATGAAATCTACCAAAGTATGAAATTTCAGACCAAAATCACTTATTGCAATTTTCTTTGTAACATTCTGCTAGAAACTGAAAACTCAGAAAAACGAGTATAACTTGGAAAGAATGACCCAATGGTAAAAATCCTTTTTGAATTGTTATCCACACTATAAATGAATTCTACCTATAAGCATATTAAAAGGAATAGGCGACAGTTACTTTTAGAAAACGGATTCTATTTGATAACTTTGCAAATAATTTTTAATTAAATGGTCAATGTCTAAAAATATTCCTATGTGATGCATGTTTCACACTCATCCATGAAGGTAATTATTCGTTTCCTAATACACTCCGGACAAAAACCTTTCCTCCTCTTTGTTTCTGTACTCTCGTACTTTACATCAAATTTATTACCAAATAAAGATATGATATGAGAGTTTTATTTCAGTGTGATCTGTATACAATACTGAAATAAAACTCTCATGTCATATCTCTATTTGGTAATAAATTTGATGTAAAGTATGAGAGTATAGAAACAACGAGGGGGAAGGACTCTTTTCTGGGGGCGTATTTTACATGCTTTTTTCTTAAAAAAATTCGCAACTCCTTAAAATGTGCGATCTATATTCGTGAGAACACGTTTTTTCTTAGTGCTTATCTCATCAAGAACAGTAATACTCATGCAGCTTCATACAACGGTTAGTGAACTTAGCATGATGCGTGAATAAGGTACGAAAGAATAAGTAGGTCTTCATTATTCTGAAGGGCGAGGGGAGTATGATACCTTGCTCATATTTCGAAGTATTGAAGTGTCAATCTTTTCTCTTTCGGATGAATATTGTCATCGAACTGAACAAGCTCTCTTTTTATTTTTATTAGCTATATGAAACTGTACAAATGTTCGTATAGTAAAACTTCCCGATTTTTATCGATTACAAGACATATAAGCTATATAAAAATTTTGATGAAAACCAGAATACGCGCGATTAAAATGATAGTATTTAATTTTGATTAACATCCATTTGTTGACATTTAATGAAAGATTTCAATTTAATTTAATCATTATTAATCAATTAATATTATAGTTATCTTTTTTGCGTACGTGGAAAACCTTCCATGTAAAAAAGAAATAAAGTTCGATCTGAATGGCCCAACATAAATTTAGGCTTGCTCAGTTCTGGAGAAGATCTTTCTGTTTCGAGTAACTCGTTTCAAGTCCAGTTGCACACAACATTTCGTAGTTTCGTGAAACTCGAATGCTATCGAGTCGGGAAAAAAAAGTAGTTTCGACATCTCGCAAAAATTGATGTGTATGTTTCTATATTTTCCTAGACTTCATAGAGTACTGTGAGATTTAAACAATTTTTGACAACGGTTATGAATATTCCTGTAAATTTTCTTATTCATATAATACACTCAACTAGAGAACATTGTCGTATGAAACGTATTCATTTAAAATCAGAAAGAAGAAAATGAAGCATTCGAAAGATGATCAACATGTTATTTTATAATAAAAGGAAAGATTACCTGATACGGATGATACGTATCTATGATTGTATCGAGCTTTGTGCAGACATTACGGCAAGACAAAAAAATTGTCTCTAGTTCGAGATTATCAAGAATTCGATAAACCAATTCCACTGGTAATGTTTGAAGCGATGAAATCATCTTCTGAGAGGTTGATGCGATTGCTTGTGACATGAATATATTTCACTTTAATGCATGTGTTTTACGATAGCTTGTTGTCGTATAAGTATCCTTGTGTGCGTGTGTTATGTGTCACCGACTAAGCTGTCAGAATTCAACTCCTTATCTGTATATACAACTATCAAAATGTGATGATAACAATAAGTAAGAAATTTTGATAGAAGTAGTTATACATTATGTTGGAGAGAGACAAACCAACGTTTTCGAAAACAATGAAGACTTAACGAACAAATGCGATGAATAATTGCATTTAGTAAATTCATATTAACATTCTTATTGCCATAATACAAGATATCCTTGACCAGAAACACTTCGATTATCATCGAATTATACTTATTTTCTTCACTTAAAAAAGGTATTATTTCTCTTTTTAGATGCAGCGATTAACTTCCATGGCACACAAAATTTTTCGTCTCCTCTTTTAATAACATAAATAAAATGTTACAGTATTATTTCGAACAAATATGGAATAATATTTGCACAGTTGGCCAGTCTAAGGGATAATGCTAAAGGGTGTAACCAATCAAAGAAACTATTCAGATATTCGAAGCCATAAAAATAGTTCCGAACGAGTTTTTTTTATCGTTTTTGTGTTCAAATCATTTCGTTTTTAAACAATCGTTGGGAGCATGAGCGCCTTCAGCGATAAAATATTCTTAACAAATATCATAGATTGTCTTTGATGACGATTTTGTTTTGAAAAGAAAAGATATAGAAGAAGAATTTTTATCAACTGGTAACAAAATGTTTTGTTCAATATATGGCATTAGTGATAGACAAGAATTAAATTTTTAATACTTAAAACTTGAAAGAAAAAAGTTTTTATTATATGTACTTCTTACAAGGTATGGTTTTGCTTAACATAGCCGCTTTGTGAACACTTTCAGTATCAGAGGTATGACGAAACTATTTTTTTAAAATTTCATACGTAAACAGGTTTTTTCCTGAATAGGCTGGAAGATAGATGTAATAGGAACTTTTATTAAATGGACGCTATCATCACCTGTCAACATCCTGCTGTACTTCATCACAATTCCTTTCTCTATCTTCTCTCAGTCTGTCGCTATATATACTTATGTTCGCATGTTATTTTATCACTGAATAAACTTTGTTTTTTAATATTCATTTTTATTGTCTCATTAAGAATTGATAAAATTAAAAATTCTTAGAAATATAGAAATATAAAGACATGACATATAATTGAAGGCAATACATTGTGCCACATAAAAGGTGGCCACGAAATCCTTAGGGTCAGTTCTCCTCTAATTACCAATGGTTAGCATCAGTACTAAACCAGTCAGCGGCAATGTCGTTGAGTACTCGACTTATTAGCATTGAATACGTTAAGTATTCAATTAATTATTACCGCAATATGGAGTCGTCCTTCTAACATTTCTATGTATAGATAACTATCTACTACATAACTGTCTAACCTAAATTAAGAATATTAATATATTTAATAAAAATATATACTCATTTATTCAAATTCCATATTTTTTATCAATCGAAATAAAAATGCATGAATAATATATATATTCAATAAAAGTATTATTTATTTATTTAAATATGATTTTTTTAACAACTCTAAATAAAAATAATAATGAAAAAGCGACAGTTTGTCTAAAAAAATATATCTTTGCATATTATCTCTTGATTGAAATGAATCAAAATAGAAAAAAGCTTGAATAGAAAGGATGGGCAAAAATATACGACTTTTTGTCATCAAATTACATGGGACCCGATAATTGCCGACTGTCAGATTTTATCGGATCCCACAGTCAGAATCCAACAAAATCTGATATCGGAAAACGCCGGATAATGATGATTTCCAACTGTTGGAATCCTTTAGGATTCGGCAGTCAGAAATTGTCGGTCAGTGTTGGATTCGGCAAGGTGAGTTTGACCTGGGTAGGAGTATTATTTAATAAAGAAAAAAAATTATTTGTTTTCTGCGAATGATTGAAAGAATATTCTTTTAAATTTTTAGATAGAGTTGCCGCATCCACTGTCATAATCTAATATATAAAATAAGAAAATAAAAATATCCCATCATTCTTCTTTTTGCGTTTCAGACCAATAACAGACAGAAAAAAAACAAATTACATTGTTCAATTGAACCACATTTGATCGAAATATTTTATCCTCCATTTCCTTCAAAGAAAAAAAGACAAATGTTTTTTTTTTGTTAAATATCTATTTCAAAGCCCTATAATATCATATATGTTCATCTTGACTAATAATTTTTAAAAAAACCAACGCATACACACACACACAACTAATATATCTTAAAAAATAACAAGTCTTAATTAATGCCAAGCAGCAAGTATTGCACCAGAAGTTGATAAACTAACCATTGGATAACCGATGTTAATTGCAGCAAGTAACCATGAAAATCTATTTTTTGAAAAAACATGATTTGGTAACATTGTTGTTAATGTAAAACCAAGCCAACAACAAAAACCTATTTTTAATCCATCAAACCATGAACCTGATGCATGAGTATATTGAATAAAATGTGCCATTATAATTGCCATTATTAAATTACAAATCGAAGCTATTATATAACCTCTTCGAGCATCTTTTTGAAAATTTGGATCATTTTTTGCTTTATTCATATCTAAACCTACTAGTTTAATCCATGGTGTACCAAATAGTAGTGGAGAGTACCACAATCCTCCAAGAACCATACTTATTAATGTACAAGTAGCAACTGCCCAATAATTAATAGTAACCATATTTGATAGAATAAAATATTATCTATAGAGAAATATATATATATATGCACGTCTATTTTAAAGTTAAAAGACAAATAATGGATAGAGAAACGCGCACAAGACATAGTAACATGTTGAAAATATAACATAGAACGAAAAAAAAATAAAAAGAATGTGTATATGCTATGCATAGTCCATAAATTTAGGTCAAAGGAGAGATAAAATAGAAATCATATTAAAAATAGACATATTATTGTCACCAAATCTTTTGTTTTCTATGCTTGAAAAGAAAAATAATGCACGTGATCGATAAATATCAACTGACATAAAATGACAAATTTATGCTTAAATTAAAAAAATTAAATTTCATTCACAAATTATATAATTATTCAATGTTTAATTGTTAATAGCTTTGAATAATAGCCAAGCATAATATTTTCATTCTGAGAATTTTTTTTTGATTAAGTCTAATTTACAATCAAATATTAATCCATACAATAACTGTAATTATCTCTCATGTTATTACTCGTCTGTATCAGAAAAGGCAATTTTATAGGTATGATGCATTACAAACATAATGCTATTATATTTGAACTATATTAATTATTTAATAAAAACTAATTTGTATTTTAAACAATCATCAACTAGCTTATTTGATGATATAGACATTGAATACATATCTTTTTCAAATAATTAGTGTGCTGATAATACTGTATAAAGTATCAGTGAATAGATTACAGGGAGTGAGCGTAGAAAACAGCAAATTTGTCCATTCCTCACTTTTCAAAATGTTAGATATCATTCGATGTAGAATTTTATGATGAGGTTTTTGATAGCAATTTCAAATTGATTCAACAATATCTAAGATGATAAAGGTCCAAAATACTACACATAAGTTCTTATTACTGTTCTCATCCTCAGAATCATGAAGTATCTTCCTGATAACTTTGTACAGCAATAGTAGTTTTATTTCAAAATGGTTTCATTAGATAGAGCATTCAATTTTACATCAATTCATATAAGATCAAGTCTATTTAAAAAAA
>JAJEKB010024716.1:0-16288 GCA_022393335.1 Macrotrachela quadricornifera | reverse complement strand
TTATAAATATTTTAAATTTTCGATAAAAAAATTTACGATTTATAAATCGATTTATTTATATCGATTTATAAATCAATCTATTTCGGACTCTTCAGTGTTATGTTTGCACATTTCTTACTTCCAGCGTTTTTTTATTATACCTACTTCATAGGTATTCAATAAGTTTTTTTTGTATTTCATCTGCTTACTTAGAAGTTTATATACAATCTGCTAATGCTCCAACTACTCTAAACCACCCAAAGACATCCTATTTATAAAATCTTTGATAAAATAATCATATACCATTTTGACGAATTACTGTATGTTGTAAGTTTTATTTTTTTTTTTTGGTAAATGTGAGTTTCGTTTTTATTTCAATGCCAGTAACTATGTGAAGAATACAACCAATTGAATGAGAGAGAAACTGAAAAGAGAAGAAATATGATGACAATAATCTGACTTACATCATCTTTTATTCTTATAATAGGACAGTATCAAAACAGTGTATCATACTGGCATATCACTCAACATTTCAGTCCTAATTTTATATTATTAGTACTGCACGTGTTTCATATATATCGCAAACTGTTATTAGTTTCTATCGAAAGACACTTATCTCCTATTTCGTACTATTGTGAAAATCAACCATACAGTTTTCAGAAATACCACAACAAGCCCTACCTACTTCCTTCTCTATGCAACTTTTAAATTCTAATGTGCAATCCGTGAATTAAGTATAACTATCTACCACTAAGTTGGAGACTTTCAAACATAATTAAATATCAGATATTTACTGTTGTATGAAAGTTTCAAATTTTAAAGCACAATGAATAAATTAGGAAAGGAAGAGGGGAGCAGTGGCTGGTGGAATGGTGCGAAAAGATTCCTAAAACGTGCCTCATCTTTTTAAGAGATAGCGCAAGTTGAAGCGATCAGTTGTTCAATGAGTGATTGAATTGCTGAACAAACTAAGAAGTTCACAATATTACTAATAAGCAAGTATAAGCATGCACTTCTATTCATTAAAGTAATAGATTGGCTTCTACATAACTTGTGCAGAACACTATGTTTCAATGAATTGTACACATTGAACGTTACACCATATATATCACTGTATGCTAATATGTACATTAAGTGATAAGATCGTAATAAAGTACATACTAAATAGTTAAATTATGGTTCGTATACGGTTGGAATTTTGTCGTTAACGATCACTATTAACGTTCGACGACATGAAAAAGTACAAAAAAGCATACAGAGAAGTTCTTATCATTTGTATTCCACTTTCTGAATTATTATAAGTAAACGTTTCTCGGAAGTATGATAAAATATGACTCAATAAGCTATGAAAAATCAATATTTACATTTTTACGTTTAGTAATAACACAATCATCGAATATATACACTTTATTTCGAATATAATTGTCGGTCAATGGATTGCTTAATACTATTCTCTGTCTTATTATCGTGTTTGTTATCAACAACACTAATCAAAAGTGAAGATGATTATGGTTTATACCATTACAATTTTGACGATGATCTCTTAACGGCGAACTGTACAAAACCCAAACCATTAATATTTCAACTAATGGTCGACTTTTTAACAATGATTAAACAAGAATCCAACCGGGCAACACAACAGTGCGTGCTGAACAAAATAGGACCCGGATTTACTTCGCCACCAGGTGTGGCACGAACTATTTTTGCCGTCACGACCATTGCATACAATACTTACGCACGATATACTCAATACGCAAAACCAGCGACAATGTACGATGGATGGACGCGTATGCCAAAGACACAAGAAAAAATACCCGATTGTATTTATATTTATGGTTTTTATCAGATTGCAGATTTTCTCATGCCTGAACGAGTGGCGAATTATGGATTTAAAGGAAAATATGAAAGCAATTACGGCTGCAACTTAACATTAGTACCAGCTAATAATAATACAGACTTGAGTTTAGTACAAAAGGATGTGGATCAATTGAAATCAGAGTTAAGAGTCGATGGATTTAATCAAGAAGGTTGTTTTGCCGATACGACAAATTTCAGGTATGTATTACGGAATCATATAGAATAATCTCGTAAAGGACATTATCCAGGTCAAACTATCCGACATGAAAACGGACGGATCTGGTGGCAGGATTTGTCAGATTCGGGCTCCTAAATATCCGAGCTGGGTAGTAGAGGAGGAAAATATTGCAGATACATGTCATTTTGATTCACATAGCAGATTTACATAAGTTACTTTCATAATTATGTCTTACTTTGATTTAATCGAAATATAAACAATATTTTTTGTATTAAAAAAATTGTAGACCAATAAATCCTCCATGTACACTTGACAATAAATCAACAATTGAAATATGTCGAAATTTTACACATACATATAATACGATTTGGAACTACGGTGAATTTGTAAAGCATGGTTATATTGATACTCTTCGTAAAACAGCTATGTCTCAAGCACAAAGAGGAAGACCATTTTCATTAGAGAGATTATATGATTATTTAGCTCCACCCTATTTTGAAGCATCAGCCTTTGAAAATGGTACAAGAATGAATTTAACTGATCAATTTTTGGAATTAATTGATATACAAAGTAAATTAGATGACGATAATGATAAACCAAAATTGATAGCCGAATATTGGGCAGATGGTCCAAATACAACTGCTACACCTGGCCATTGGCAATCCATATCATTAAATATAATTCGACGTTTGTGCTACGATAATGATAATGCACTGAAACTTCTCTTTGCAGTTAGTGCTGCGACTTACGATGCTGGTTTAGCAGCTTGGCAAAATAAACGTTTATATAATAGTGTTCGTCCAGTAACATATATACCTACAGAACATATTAATAGTAGCTTTAAACATCAATTTGTAGGTATGTATTGTGATTTTATGGATATTGAAGGATGGCAATGGTCGCCCTATCAAGAAAATCGTGTTATTACACCTGAATTTGAAGAATATATTAGTGGACATAGTACATTTAGTCGTGCAGCAACATATATTCTTACAATGTTTACTGGTAGTCCAAATATTCCAGGTAATTTATCAGTAACAATTAAAGCTGGTCAATCATTGTTTCAACCTCAATGTAATCGATCAAACACATCGTGTTACGTTACATGTCGTGTAAATAGTTCATTGAATTCAGAAAATAATTTTTTACCAAAAGTAGATATAACACTTGGCCCTTGGAAAACTTATCGTGACATGGCGAATGAAGCATCCACTAGTCGCAAGTACGGAGGTATCCATATCGCATCTGGTGATATTCAAGGACGATTAATAGGACAAAAAGTGGGTGAAAAAGTTTGGACTAAAGTGTTGGAGTTATTCAACGATACAAACAATGCAAAACGAATGCATTTTCATTCTGCTCTTTATTTCATAGTACTATGTTATTTCTATTATCAAAAGAACATATAGACAGATAAAAAATATTGCATTGATCATTTGTCAACAAATTTTAACCCTTTGGCGACGAATGTTTTTCCTGTGAGAAACTAATTATTTTTATCAGTTAATGCATTTGATCATCCAGTTGAGCAGGATGCTGTTACAATGGTATATTACGGTTCTTGTTTGAACGAGTCTTTCCTAGATTTATTTGTTTATCACCAGAACAGCGAGATTTAGTCATAGAAATTCAATAATTCAAATTTAATAATTTATTTTGAGTTAATTATTTTTAAAAGATAAATGTTTTAACTAAAGACACATTGAAGACAAAAAAATTAAAAGACGAGATCAGTTTTTTTAGACTTTCGATCAAATAGATAGTAACATATATTTTCATTGAATTGATCGACTGCACCTATAATCTTTCTGTGATCCTCTATTGCTTTTAGAAAGTTAATTTCGATGAGCTGTCCATTTTTCAATCATCGAGATTATTGGAACAATTCAAGTATTTTGATAGTCGTTTGATGCAAAAAAGGCATCTCTCGTATTCATCTATTTGCAGATAATAGTGTTTAATGTGACAATTTATTTATGATCATCTTGCTCTATTTTCTCTTTCATAGCAAACTAGAATAGAATATCAACTCAATCGGAATAATGAAAGGGAAGTCAAAAAGTTATGGAAATACAGATGTCTTCATTAGAAATTGTGACAATCGATAAGAGCGAAACCCGCACGTTCATTAAAAATTGTTCGGCGTTTATGATCTATTCATTTTTGTTAAAGATAAATGGTCATTCAAATCATTATTGAACGAAGTACACAATTTGTTTCACAAAACAGTGGCGGATTTAGGGGAGGAGCTTTGGGGGGTGATTGCCCCCACTCCAAAAATTCATTCATACGAAAAAAATCGATCCTTTTTGCATCTAAAACTCTAAATCTATATATATAAAGAAGAATGTCTGTCTGTTCGCTATGCATTCCGTCCCCCTAAAAGCTACGATCACCAAACTTTCCATGGTGCATCGCCAGGCCCGGAGGAAGGTCATAGCGGGGTCACCCACCGAGGGTGTGGGTTAAATCTCACCCAGATAGTAGTGTGTTAGCTAACTCTACCAAACTTTCCACGGTGGTTTTCTGAGTGCAGTGGTGGCTTTATAGAGTGCTGTTACCATTAATAGGAGTAGGGTGGGGGTGTTTGGGTGAAATTTGCATGAATTTTTCAGAAATTTAGCGAATCTGTTATGATTCTAAGATTAATCATTTTGTATTGATGATTCTTTGGTGTAAGTGTGAAAATCGAAGGTTTGTAATAGGTTATAAGAGAACAATGTATACGAGTGTTTCTTTGATTCACAAATATTGTGTATCCATTTGTTTTCTATGACTCACAGAAACAATGTATTTGTTCTTTTTCTTGGCTCACAACGATGACGTATCTATATATATAAAGAAAAATATTTGTCTATTTGCTGTGCATTCAGTCTCTGTAATAGCTAGCGTCACAAAACTTTATACACTACTTCCTTAGCTCCTGAGGAAAGTCGACGTGGGATTGGAACCACCAAACGGGGTGTGCGGAAAGGGCTGGGTGAAATTTCATCTTGATCAATACAGATCGAGATTCTTATGAGTCTGTTCGCTATGTATTTAGTCATCGTGAGAGATAGCGTCACGGAACTATTTGCACCAGTTCCTTGATTGCTGAGAAAAGTCAGCAGAATGATTGGGGGTGAGAGAAGGAGGTGTGCGTGAAACTTCATCCAAGTCGTAAGAGACTATGATTTTACTCACTTTCTAACCAAATGATGCAGTTCAATGCAAATTTGAGAGTGAGGATTCAGCTTTAGCCCTATGAGAAAAGTCCGGTTGAAGATGCTTGATGCACGATGGGGAAAAGCTCTGAAAGATATCCCACGCACAACGGGGTAAGATCTGTAGCAGAGGTTCCAGGTACGGTGGAAAAAGTCCTGTGGAGTAGGTATCACGCACGCGAGAAAATTCTAATGGCGAACACCGAACGCATAGCAGGAACACTCCTGTTCCAGATGCATGCTGATAAAACTACTGTCCTAGATGTTTCAGATGTGACGCGAAAATTTCTGTTGCAGATAGCTCACCCACAGCGGGGGACAGCCCTGTAGAAGATGTGTTATGTACAGCAGAAAAACTCGGATGGAAGATGCAAAACTCTAACCATATTCTTTTTTCATCGGGTACCTCCGCTAGTGATCACATAAATGTGGTAACTGGGTTGATTAATAAATCTATCCATGTGTTACAGAAAAAAATCGATTTATTTAAGCAGATTTACATGCAAACAACGTCCTTATTTAGTCATTTTATGCGTTTCTAAACTCAGAAATAATAAGTAAATCATATGTCATTCAATGAAAAAGTGTTATATTCTGTATTTTTAGCAAGTTTTCGTAAGAAACCTTTAAAAAATCTAAAAGCTGATTCAGAATTGGCTGATTTTCTTTAACCCATTCAACCCGATTCAGTTTTCTCACAAAAATTTTTTTCAAAATGTTCAGTTTCATGGACATTTAACTTTTAATAAATACACTTAATGACCTTTTCGTTATCATCTATCAGTTATTTATCGTTCTCTTCTTTATATCAATACACAATGAGTCATTTTCTTCTGCCGAGCTGAATAATCGCTCAGACTACTTTTTCGTTCTTTCCCATATTACGCTAAGTATGTACTAGAAAAAGGAGGAAGTTTCCAGCTTTTTCTCTCTTATTCTTGCCTGTGTATGGTTTTGTATATAAATATGACCGGAGTTTTGGAATAATTCACATGTCGTTTGAAGAAATGGACACAGAAGATAGCACTAGCTCACTCGATGAAGTGGGTTCTCTGGATGACGATTTTGATGTAATGTATCTTGAATCTGACGATTCTAATGAAGAAGGTACTGGTGATGACATGGATTTACATACTTGGAATGAAATCGAATCCGAATCCGAATCCGAATCCGACACAGGATTCATGGAGGATTATGAACTTATCGAAGAAGTAACTTCTGTCTCAGGTGATAATACAATCAATCCTATTGATTGCTATCGACATTTCATAACGGACGAAATTATTGACCTCATAGTTCATGAAACTAATCGATACGCGCAGCGATACTTGCAAAACAATGAGATTAGTAAACGGTCAATACTTCATCGATGGAAACAAACTACTAATGAAGAAATGCTGAAGTTCTTTGGAATCATTATCGAAATGGGGTCGGTACATATGCCAAAACTGAAGTACTACTGGAGCAGTACTTCAAACAATATATTCCTGAAAAAGTGCACAAGTACGGAGTAAAAATGTACAAGTTAGTGGCTACGAATGAATACACCTAGAATTTTGTGATTTATACTGGTCAACAAGATCCTATGGCAGATCTTGAACATGCCCAAACAGTCGTGATGAATCTATTCGATGGTCTTGAAGGATGTTATCGAACTGTAGTAGCTGACAACTTCTTTACTAGTATTCCTCTTGCCAAATGTTTGTTACAAGATGATATGTATCTTATTGAAACATTGAGAAGTAATCGTGCGGGATCAGGCAGCGAAGTTGTTCAACAAAGTCTTAGACGTGGCGAAGTTTACGGACTGCAGAATAAAGACGGCGAAAAACTGATCAGGTCGAAAGATAAAAAAGATTTCTTGATGGTATCCACAAGACCCTCGCATTCAGCAACTATGGTGAAAACTGAAAGTACTAATAGTAAAAATGAACGCATCATGAAGCCACAAGTTGTACTCGATTATAATGAAGGAAGATTAGGTAGTGATTTATCTGATCAGCTATCATCCTATTACACGTGCCTCAGACGGTCAATAAAATGGTATAGAAAGGTAGCATTTGAATTACTTTTTGGGACGGCACTAGTAAATAGTTATTTGATATACAAGGAGAACTACGCGGCAAGCAAAATGAGCATTCTTCAGTTTCGTGAAAGTCTTGCGCGGTCTTTACTTCTTGGCACACTATTTGAAAACCTCAAACCTGGCCCCAGAAAGCAATCAACACAAAATTCGAAGCGTAAACTCGCTGACCACAAGCTAGAAGAAATAGAAGGACCTACACGTAATGTCCGAAGGCGCTGTGCTGGTTGCTACGAGAAAATCAGAAAACAAGAATCAAGAGAAGCAAGTGCGATGGCTGCAAAAAGAATAAAAACTTTTTGTGCTGATTGCGACATATTCTTTTGTCTTGATTGCTTTAACGAAAAGCATTTCTCTATATAACCAAATGAGTGAAGCATTGTCCAGAACTGAATAAACGAAGGACTTACCCTTACTCTGTCCTGAGAAGAAAAGGGAAAAAATCGATTCTTGTATCATAGCTCTCATTAGAACATACCGTGAGCCACCGGTGGCTCACATCTGATTGAATGGGTTAATTGTTGAAGTTGCAGGATTTAAAAAAGGTGAATTAAAAACATCTCGAACAGAAAAATTCATTACTATTGAAGGTATTCGACCTGATTTGAATAGATCAATGACTGCTCCTACTATTCGTCAATCTGATATTCCAATTGGATCTTTTAAATTAAACATACTATTTAAAGAAGATGTTAATCCTAATGAAACATTAATTGAACGTGATGATGATTTTATTCGATTTATGATTCCTAAGAAAAAAGCAAATCAAATAGATGAAAATGTGTAATGTCACAAATAGAACAGAAAAATGACTTGATCATTTCATATGGACTATTGATTTGTCTTCTCTAAATTTCAGCTCGATATTGTGGGAAAATATTTTATAGTTGAATTGAATCGTAAGTCGTCACTTGATTATTTTCTTAGGCATCTTCTTTAAACAATTGATTAAACAAATCGGTCGATAATTTGAGAGTTCAATTCAGTTTTTACTAGAGTTAAGTAATAAAATAACGAAAGTTTCTTCTAAACCTTTAAGCATCAGCTATGTATATGATCAAGTCTCGGTGGTGTATTCATTAAATATTTTAATATGAATTTCAGTTCTTTAACTGTAATAGATGAAGATAGTCATTCGAATGTAGAACGTTTGTGTTCGAAGTTTTGATCTTCCTGATGACGTCATTGTACTTAATTTGTTCTCTTAAATGTCCTTCTACAACTATGACCTTTTTCTTAATAACCATGGTTAATACGAATAGAAAAATAGTTAGTATATCTTTGTTAACAACAAAATTCTCAATAGAAGGCAGTCGCTAGACAAGAACAAGAATTATTTTTTATTTCTTTCGTTCATGGATGAATCCAGATTGTTTGTGCTTCTGATGTGTTGTTATTTAGATCAGTTGCACAAAAATCTGGACAAAAGACCGCATTGATAACGACATTCTTCGCGGAATATTTTTTGCTCCCGTTGCATGCTTCCCGATGAATAAAAATGATGTCAACTAATTGCAATGCTCTGTATTGCAACACATTGGCACTTTCCATTCTCAGAAGCTTGACATTATTGAAGTTTACCGTCAGGCCACTACTAATATTAATTATAATTTAGCAGCATTTTTAATTACTAGTTCTTTGATAAAATTTAATGAAGATGATTATTTATACACTGTATGTTATTAAAGAGCAACAGAGAATTTTAATCATAGCTTTATCAACTATATTGACTCATGTCACTGTTGTTGTGTCGCTTTCTGCTCATGACGATTCATCATCAGAAAAGTAACTATGAATTTAAGATTAGCATTGAACCGAGAGAATTTTTGTTGAACGGTTAAATAATATTTTTCTCACTTATTGGCCAATTAGCTACTAAAGATATTAGAAATAGAAATATTGTTCATCAAGCTGCTGAACAGGCATATAGAGGAGATGAAGAAAAAGAAGAAAGATTTGAAATTAATAACGAACCAGAAAATAGCGATGAATGATACAAATGAGTTTATTAGTAATTTTAAGTCTCCTATTGATATTAGCGATTATTCCGAGAAAATTAAATTATTAATAACAGTTTCCAAAACATGGGATCGGCTTAAAATAATAATTTTTTTCTTTATGTCCTGGTCACCAAGCTCGTTGTAGTATATATTTACGGGATGCAGGTCAAATTTTATCATTACTAACAGATCTGCATGGAAATGTTGGATTTGATCTCATTATTGAAAAACAAATTTTCGATTTTTTTCATACTCACGAAAATAGCAGGGTATCATATTTAACTGAATTTAATCTTGAATAAAAAACGTTTTGCGTTTTATATAAAATTTTAAAAAAATATTTCAACAAAAACTGTAACCACCTTTCACTAATTATATATAACTAACCATGCAATTTTATTAAACAATGTTGTTCATGGCTGAAACTTTTAGGAGAAACTTTACAGTAAGACATGAGTTTGTAATACACATGTGGGGAATTAATCGAAAAACTTAGATATCATTGATTCTTGCCACAGGAAATAAAAACATTATTTTTTTCATAACTCGTGAAAGGTCACATTTCTTTGTCAGAGTCAGTTGTAAACGTTTTCAAAATAATTTTTCCCTCGACTGAAAGGAGGGTTTGAAAAAATTAAAAAACTAATAGCGCCATTCAATTCCCTGACCTCGATTACCTTTGTTTAAACTCTACAGGAAGTGCATGTGGAAGACAAGTGCCCATTAACCGTTTAGACGGTGTTTTTTTTTACCCTGACAGCCACATACATACATACAAACTTTTTTTTATATGACCCTCCCTACAGTCGAGGGAAAAAGCGAGCTATTTAAAACATTCAGTAGCTATCTGTTTCTATTAAATCGCTATTTAAAAGTTATTGTAAATTTGGTTTTCTCTTCAACTTGCTGTTCAAAATTTTGAACTTTCATTGTAGTGCTTCGACACTACGGAATAACTGTATAAAAGACACATAAAATAGATACTAAAACACTTAAAACAATTGTTCATCATTTCTATAATTAAAACTGAGAAACCATACGTTTCTAATTATGAGAAAACCAATAAATGTACCGCCCAAACCCTGCTCGAAAAGAATCAGTAATATTTCAACAGCAACTCGGTCGAAAATGATGGCAACATTTAAATATCTATGCGTTTTCATTATGTAGTGTTGGCCATGTTAAAATAGCAATAACTATTTGAAAGTCAAGAAAGAAAAGATTAAATAGCTATTCATATGTGTGAAATAGTACTGAGAATAAAATAGCTATATATCAGGAAAGTGTTAATTATTGATAGAAACATAGTCAAGCAAGTATCTTTAAGTAACTTTTCATAAAGCTTAAGTACAAACAAAAATTGTATTTCTTTTGAGAATGAACCATGTCAGTAAACTTTGATGTTCAACTTCAATCATCTTCAATGATTGTTAGCTAATGAACCGTATAGGTTCATCATCTACCATCGCACAGCATCATCTATGATCGACATTTAGAGTAGTTGCGCTTGGAGAATGAAAGTTAAAAAAAGCTAAGAGTTGTTTACACAATAGGCGAATAGTGTTAGTTTGGCTATAAATTCCTGATATTAAAGAATTTGAATATATGGGTAATTTACGTTGTGATATCCGTGGCGAGAAACCTGTTTCAGAAAAATATGAATAGCTTAACAAATTTAGTCGAAATCGTAGAAATCAGTATATGACCATGTTTAAAATAATATCTGATAATTCTAACGAACTGTGTAAATATTCAAATATCTCGATCCTGAAAGTCTTCGTATATTCAAGTCTTATTAATGTCAGTTATTTTCTCACAATCAGTCTGCTGTGATCGAAAAAAGCAAAATGGTATAATTTAATCCTACATGTAGTGTTTAATTACGTAATTTTAAGTAAAATGAATGTGATTAAGAAAACTTTAACGTGATATTAACGTTTAAATGATTTATTAACCTGTATTACTGACAATTCAGTAATCGATGATAGTTTAATATAAACTTATGTAAATAGTCTATCACTGTTTCTAATACAAGTTCTTATTTGAGTATGCATTAGTAATATTCTGATTTACGAAATATATGGTTTCCAAATGGAAAAATTTACTTTTTTTCAAACATTAAGTAAATGTGTCATCCACAGTTAAGAATAAACTATCTTTTGCATAAATGTAGAAAAAACTCTCAGTTTCGTCTTGTGTTCATGCGTTCAATAGCTTCAAAGAAAATCATTTTATAGAAAATTTTGTGTTCTATTAAAATCAGAGGCATTGATAACTATTGTGTCTAGAAAAGTTGGCTTAAACAATGAATCCACTTGACATCACGTGAAATATAAAACTCTGATCTACGACTAAAATACGTTGTTCAACGTAAGCTTTTGTGCTATTTTTAGCTATCAATTTTTATGTGAACTTTCCGTCAAAAAACATATAAAAACCAGATTTTCCGTGAAAATTGTACAAATACTCCACTAGACATGGAGATGTGAGTTTTTATGAAACTTTAAATATAAGTTTTATCAAAGTAAATTAACACAGTATAGCCAACATACTCTAATCTTCTGAGTGATATATTAGAATGAAAATCGTAGCCAGTTATATCAAGTAAAGCATGATAAATCTCAAAGTACTTGTTTTTGTTCTTAAAATTTTTTCTGCTGGAGAAAAATTAAGATTGTATTTTTAGACTACAACCTACGAACCCTTTATTCATGCACTTAGTAACTGTAGATCTTGCCTAAGTATATCAATCATTGAAAGCTTCTTAGTTCTAGTCTTCAAACAGAACGAAAAGAAATCCTGTTATTCTTAAACTTTTTTCTGTCATTTTACTTTAAATTAAAACGAATAGAGAAAAACTGACTATCAAAGCTGCTTATGAATAGCCAAAAGGTAAGAAATAAAATTCACTAATCGAAGCCAAGGAGAAGTCTCATGTCAAGTTATATTTTAATAATATTGAAAAAGAGTATAATCTTGTAGGAGGCACACAGGAATGATTTCGAACTATGCAGACTTTTGTCCTGAAGCATGTTCTCATGAACAAGAGAAACATATGAATAGTATTGTTTTCAAACAGAGTCTTACTCGATTGACATAGGAAATTCCATGTAGAATTTTTACCAAAATGTATCGCTGTCTAATGTGACTAAATATTAGTAATGAGGTTTTTTTTTCTTTAGATGAATAATGTTCTGTCATTAAACTCATGCTAACCTTACCGGTTTTTTCTTCGATCTATTTTTCTTATTCTATTTATCAATTCATTTTGCTCTTCATCTCATTTTTATAAAACTCTGATAAATGATTTTTGAACGAAGGTCGGAACACACGCGTCGATAATATATCATTTTTCCTTATATTTTGTTAAAAAATCACATATATATCCATTTTCATGGTTGTCAAAGTTAATTAGAGAAAAGCAAAAGTTGCGGGAAATACAAACTAGAGACCATAAATGAATTGAGTTTATGCGAGCTGAAATAGTTTGGTTCGGTTTGAGTCTAATCAAAATAAACTTGAACCATTTTTTGAAAAGAGAAAACGGTTAAAGTAAAATGCAGAATAAAAATAACTGACTGGATTAGAATCAATGCTACAAAAATGTGATATTGTGAACACAGACAAAAAAGATATTTGATTCTTTTTTTTTTTGTATTCTAAATTTAATATTCATATGCGATTACTCTTGTTTTTTTGTAACAATTAGACCCGTTCTTTTTGCGACAATCAGCTACTTAAAACCAAACACTTCTTTGATCTACTATTCTCTCATTATTTTATATTACAATGAGTACATGTCCGAGAAAAATGTTTCCAGATATCATCTTTTTACCTAATTAAAAACTGTGTTATTGTACAAATAGTTTAGTTTACTTTCATTTTATCTACATTCCTGTTTTGTAATCTTTGTATCTTTAAGTCGTAATAAACAATTTGATTTCATTTTTCATTATAAACAGTTCTACTAGTTCTTCAATTTCTCAACTATCATCATTATTATCTATCTTAACTTCGCTTTATTGAAAATAAATTTCAGAACAAACATCAAAGATAAAATGGATCAAACTTGAGATAATCTGTGTAGTTTGAAGTCGAACTGAACTCAAACAAATCAAATTCAAGTCACTTCAATCTCTCATACGATTTGAACTTATGTTATAAGAGATTGAAGCTGGTTTTGATATAATGATCATTTGTGTTTCATCAACTTCTTTCATCGTTTCTAGATTAATTAGTGAAGTAGAAACAATATTCTATAAAGCTTTTCAACATAATAGTAAATATTACAAAAAATAAATTATTTCTACCAAATGTCAATACTTTTATAGATTTACAAATTACATCAGATAAGTATTCAACTTTTGACGAATAACAAAGTTTATAAAAAAATTCGTCATTACTGGCTCATTTGTTCAAGGTCAATGTCAAGCAGGAAGAACAAAGAAATGATATACAAATAAGGAAAATGAATAATGAGAATAAAAGAGGTAGCTAGTTATGCAAAAATGATCAGAGAGGAAAGTATATCAAACTAACGTAAATCTCTTCGTAGTAAAAGTAGCATAGTTTGAACAAATACTCGAAATATGTACGTAAAATGAAAATAAAAAACATAATATCTTACTATCAATCTATCTTCGCACTCTCCTGTTCTTGACTTCGCATCAACTCATGAATAAATCCGCTACTTAGTCGATCCTCTAATTTTCTCCTCTCATCAATTAACTCGTTCTCAATTTTCATCCATTACTTCATTTTCTTCTCTTCATTCATCAAACTTCAATCTTTTGCTTATTTTTGTTCATTATATGATCTCTTTCATTCATTCATTCATATATTCATTTATTATTGATTATATTAATATATTTATTGAAATATTATTGATCTCACTTTCAATACGTAAAAAGTCAAATATTGATGAGAAGCAATCGAAGATTATTCTTTTTAGCTAATTTTGAAAAAGCAAAAGCTCTATTTACAATACTTTTGTTGCAAGCAAAATATTTTTTTGTGAAATTTTTAAAATCCATTCCTTTTTAAACGAAAGTTAAGCAAAATCATTGGCCGATGGATCTGTTTGGTTTAAGAGCTTTGGTGAGAAACAAGGACTCTTGTTCAATAGAATACCGACATTTTGATCATATACGCTAGAAAAAATAAGATCCAATCGACCATCACCATTGAAATCTCCGACATCGATACTCGCTGGATTGTAATTCCCAGTGAAAACTGCGATTGGTTCTCTAAAATTTCCATTACCATATCCAAGCAACACATTTGGAGCTTTTATTTTATCTTGAAAGATCGGGGCATATTCATTAAGGGTAGTAATAATATCAAGATGACCATCGCCATTGAAATCATTGGCAATGATTGATTTAATTGGAAAACTAGGTTCCATTGTAAATGTTATTTGTGGTTGAAACTTTCCATCACCTTTTCCAAGAAGTATGCCAACATTGTGATTGCCCGTGTTCGCGACGGCAATGTCCAAATAACTATCATTGTTGAAATCATCTGCAGTGATTGAATTTGGAAAGCTGTAATTTCCTGTTGAGAACATCATTGGCTCTTCAAAACTTCCATTACCAAATCCAAGCATTACAAACACGTAATAATAAGCATCTATTGTACCAGCGATGTCCTGTTTACTGTCACTGTTGAAATCAGCGATAATAATTGATGTCCAACAGGAATCATTTCCCATTGGAAATGCCATTTGGGATGCAAAAGTTCCATTTCCATACCCAAGCAGTATAATCAAATTCCTTTGGAATACATCCATGGAAACAATGTCTATGTGTCGGTCGCTATTTAAATCGCCTATAGCGATCGGGAATGTGGCAGTTAGGCATGGCCGAGAAGAAAACGAATTTAATAAAGTTATTATTTCTCGAAAAGTCCCATTAGCATTTCCAAATTGGATACCTATATTATACTCCGGATAAACGAAACCAGCAAAATCCAGATAATCATCATCGTTGAAATCAGCTGCAACGGAAAATATCATATGGCCATTAGGAAAGCTCGTTGAAACCGTTATTTTTTCTTTAAAAGTTCCATTGTTATTTCCAAGAAATATATCCATAGCGCTGTTGAATGGGTCTGAGATCGCAAAATCTAATGAACCGTCACCATTAAAGTCATTAACAGCGATATTACTTTGGAAAAAATCGCCACTTGCATATAAAACAATTGGTTCAAACACTAACTGGCAATTGAATACTGAAGAAAAGAAAGCAATTGAGTTGTTTTTAAAATCTAACTCTGAGATATTTGAGTACTTTTACATGCACGCTTGATGCATGTTATACACTACTTTTTTTAACTTATTATACTTTTACACATATGTAGATGTTCACTTCTAATCCTAACGTTTAATCAACTATTACTGAGTTAATTTATTTTAGTATATATAAACGATGCAAAATATGATAATTTTTCATGAAAAATGATAAAAATATATCAAAATCTTGGTTTAATATTGGAATTTTTTTAAAGAAAAACTTTCAAATATTAATTACAATAAAAGAGACTTTTAACATGATTTATATTTTAAAAATTTGACGGATAAACATAAATATATTTTTAGATGAATAGAATAGGATAGTCATGCTCGTAAGATATTTCGATCTGAAGGGTAAGACCGTTGATTTTTTTTGAAAATACGAACTGCAGAGGATTGAACATTTACTCGACATATTTTTTTTCCTCTTGACTGTAATCAAGTAAAAACATAAACTTTCTTCTATGTTTCGTTTATTCAGAATAATGTTAATAGAATCAGTTGACTTTAGAAATCTTCAAAGCGTGGATAGATTTCACTATTTTTATATGATGAATTTTTACTGAAGCAGAAAAACTCTGAAGAACAAAGATTGATATACTATATGATGGAATCAATATTTATCTTAACAAACTCACATATTATGTTAATCGATACACTTAGATAATGATTGACAAAAAGCACAATGACCTATGTTTG